>CM070007.1:39720793-40016103 GCA_036247105.1 Cirrhinus mrigala | reverse complement strand
AGACATCAAACTATTTTTACTAACTCCACCCTTCAGTGCACAATTTTTATGTTTGAAACAAACAGCATATTACCTTTACTGTCTTACCATTACTAAGTGCTAAATGTTTCTATTTCTACTTGGTATAAACAGTAATACACCTATTTGGATACCCCATTTAATTTATGAGTAACTACACTCATTTGTGCCATTTCTACAATGGACACACCCAATTTAGACAATGTGTGCCACAAACAGTCCCAAGTTATGAGAATCAACACAATTTATTATCATGTCTCATGTCACTTCTGCTGATCTTTGGTGATGTTCACACTGGCAGACTACATGGTTTCTTTTCACACCATCAGTTCAAATTCAATTAGTTATGTAGCATGGTGTGATGGAAAACCTGCCATGTTTACGCAATTACAATTTCACCAAAAATATGGTATGGAAGCTGCTGCTCTCAAATGAGGCACATAGAAGGTAATGACGCCTCATCATTGCTACCTTCACACACAGATCTCTTCCAGCAGACACCAGGAAGCGTTTAGGGGATGCCACCATATCAAGGTGTGAGGTGACAAATCTGCCTAAAACTTGCTTCTGGAAGTCACTTCTATGTCAAGGATTTCATCTAAATTTGGTCAAAATGCAATGCGAAGACTACATCGTTCACTTAAACAGATAATGCAGACTGCCAAGGTGGTTACAAACGACACAGAGATCCAAGTGATTTGCAAATAACAGTGTGGACATTCAATCGTAAAGATCAGATCTGAAAAACAAACAAACAAACAAGCCAAAAATAAAAAAAAAATAGAATAAAATTCCCTGCAGTGGAATTAAACTGGGGGCTGATTTATGAATAAATGCAAATCATTTTGAAAAGTTTAAAACTAGCCAAGTTTAATAAACTAATTCCAATCATATAAAGCTCACTTCCCATTTCTGAAAAACAAAGGTTGTCTTTGTAAAATAAATTTTGTAAGCCGATAAGAATAAAAATCCACTGCTTTATTCTTTCTCCACTCTGCTGACATTTTCAGAGAAGCTGAGATGTTATTTTCTAAAAAGTAAAATAAGAATTTGTTTTAGAGGAGCAAAAACAGGAACAATGTACTGAATAACGTGCTGATCTGATAAGAGAATTTGGTTTTTGATAACTAATGCTCAACTTTGATTATAAATGAGAGAAATCAGGCTGATTCAGGCCAGAAACTCAATGATGTGTAATTATCTTACCATCACTGATTTAGATTTTGTGGTGTTTCTGAATTCTGATTCCCTCCGTCGTTGTTCTGGACTGTAATCAAAGACATACTGAATATAAAAATCACAAATATGAGCAAACAAGTCAAGGACTGTTAATCACTAGGAGTGTGAAAAAAACAACATCATATTCAGAGAATGCAGAGTGAAGTATTATAAAGCCTTTTTTCAGTTTTTTTTTTTCATCATCATCATAATGTGATGAAATTATTCGCTTTGAAAGAGCATGCAGTAGAACTGTAATTGACAGTACACTGTAAATGTAACTTAAGCAGGGGCGGATCTACCGGGGTGGCATGGGGTGGCAACTGCCACCCTAAGAAAAAGCTGTGCCACCCCACCTGCCATCCCAGAATTATCACAGAATAAAATATAAATGTAAGCAGTGTTTCATGTACTACTTTTCAGCCACAGCGATGACAGTGTGACGCAAAATAATGGCAAAAAACACGCCTTTCAATAAAATGTGCACGATAGTTGCACACGCAAGCAGTGCGCCCAGTATATTCGACTTCATTAACCGGTTCTTTCTGAGTCAAAAACACAAAGCGTGGCCCAGTTCACTGATGAATTGTTTTACATTTGTTCGTGAATCAGATAATTACTGCTTCTCGGCTAACTCAGAAGTCCCCTGAGACATCTTATCCTGTCTGGATATGTCTGAGATTCATCGCGTAATTGTTTGGTGATCCGATTCTCTGACCGCTCGCACCACTTTCATCATGGATAGAGGTCTTTTTGCCGTATCAGACGAAACAATAGTAGCATGAAATCAATAAGAAGATGCCGATCACGGAAACTAAAGCAGAGTTAGGTAGGAATCTGGTCGTACTGCAGTTTTCTCGATTGTTAACACAATGTAACTGATGTTTTTTATGTTTTACTGTACTGTATTGTGGTGCATACCAAGATTACTTTACAGTAGTAAAATGAAAATATTTTTTCCCAAAAGTTAATTGCTGAATTAGCAATCTGTAATTTCATTTATGTTGTATACTGTAATAGCCATTGAGTTGCAAATTAATTCCTAATAAGACTTTTTTGTTAGTGTAATAGATCTCATGAGTGTTCACTGGGCAGGAGAGTCATTGTTGTATATGAATTGTGTGTTATCATTTAAGAATACCTGTAATAACTAGTTTGAAATTTATGCTGGCTTGTCTTAAGACTTGTTTAAAAACGTAAGTAGTTTGGTCAGTTACGTGGTCTAGATGTTTGCTAAAGTGTTGGTAGTTGGTTGCTAGGATTTTCTGGGTGGTTGCTAGGCTTTTGCTATGCAGTTGCTGGGGTGTTGCTAAATTGTATAGTTGATAGTGTGTTATGAGTGATTACAGACATTCCCACCTCTGTTAATAATAGAAAATCAAACACTGTTTCCAAAACTGATCCAGTTTCAGTGCTTTGATATAATATTTCTTTCTAATGTTAGGAAATTAACATTAAATCATCGACATTAACATCTTAAACTTGCACTAAAATGTGATTTATACCATCTAAGTAGTAATTTAATAGAATCGCATGTCTTCTTTAGTGATACAAGCTCAGAAACATTTACTGTATAACCTGTTTAAGTTTTTTTTTTTTTTTTCTTTTTAAATATATATATTGTTTATTGACTTGGTGCCATGATGGACATTGAAATGTTATTTATTTTTCATTTTAAACAGTATAGATGATTACTTAATGGTAATGCAATATTTGTGAACACAGCTGTGTATGTCAGACTATAAATCCACAAAAACTATGCATGGGGGCTTTCTTAGGAGTTGCCGCCCTTCATAGACCCCATGCCACCCCTTTGCCACCCTAAAAATTATTTTCTAGATCCGCCCCTGAACTTAAGTAAAACTTAACTTACTGTTAAGTCTTCATCCTTGTAAAGGACTACTGATGTAATTATTTGTCTGTTAAAAAACAAACTTTTTTTTTTTAAAAATCTTCTTACCTGGGCTGTGTGAATGTCCTGTCATCTCGTCACCTTGATAATTAACCAAATAATAAACAATTAGCCATACAACTTTTTTTATATTACTGTATGTTGACAGTCATAAAAAGTAAGAAGTAAACTGGGTTGCTTAACTAGCCACAATCGTTGTTATTTAAACCTCTTGGATTCACACATTATTGCTCAGATACTGTTTAGTTATTAATGATTTATAAAAGAATAATTGTTTTAAAAGTAGCTTGACAAAAGAAACACATTAGCTTTACTGAGTACATACCATACATATGTTTTAAGAGATGACAGTTTATTACATCTTAGTGTTAGGGTTATTACATGCTTACCCTTTGACGCTAGATTATATTGCTGTCCTTCAGTATCATGTGTGAAAAAGAAAAAAGATCCAGCAGTTATACAGACATATAGAGCAGTCAACCTACTGCTGCATTCCTTAAAATGTTCATCAAGTCTATTCAAAGAAGGCATTTTATTAGCTAATTACCCATCTGAAGATTCAGTGGGTCAATAGTTACTGATGATTAGATCAAATATTCGCAGCCAGGTCACTATGAAATAACTGCAACAAGAGTTCTGAAATAGCAATGGTGCTCCGTCATATAAAAAAATTTAATTTGAAATAGACAAAAAATTGTTTACAGAATTTAAATGTCCATTGAATATCTTATTTATCGATATCATTTAATTATTGAATAGAACAGCTTGTTTCACTGAAATATTAAGAATATAATTGAAATGTTAAATTTTTGCAGAGATAAATAAAAACACAAAAAAAAAAAAAAAAAAAAAATTACATACTCCTCTTTGCGCAACAGTCCACGGGGGCAAACACAGCTGAAGAGAAACACACATTAAATGACCCATATCAAGTATTTGTATAGTAAGTTACTGGTATGACTTAATTTTTTGGAAGAAAAGAATTCAAACAAACAAACTTACCTTTTATACACGGACAGCTTTTATTAACACTGCCTGGTGCAGAAAAAAAGTAAATATAATTACAAACTAATCAGTTATCAGACTAAAATATAAAAAGTGTTGCTTACTGTAGACTTTATAATAATCAATATCAAGCAATAATCAAAATTATTGCTATCATTGCACATTTTTCACCAACACAGTGCTAAAGTGTCTAAAGAATGCAATTAAATTAAAGATGAGCACATGCTTAATGAAATTAATAGATATGGGACAATAAATTGATTTATGGAGCGATTCTGAGATCTTCCGAATGCGTCGCCATTCTCTTTGGAATCGATTCTGAGCTTAGATTTTAACAGCAGATGGCGCTCTAATCTAGTTTTTATCCACACACTCAAATGCTCATGAAGAAGGTTGAAGACAACTTGCGCATTCGACCGAGTCATGTAAATTTCACCTTGGCTCAGGTTGCTTTTATGGTGCGATATTATTGTAAAAACAGCCCACTGTGAACATCCTTGTAATTCGCTTCAACCTTCTCAAATTGTATAAATGATTATTTTAGGTTCAAGTGCGTGTAAGGCTTTGGAAACAAGCAGAGCACGGCTGTTTCTAAATCAAGCAGTGCCATCTGCTGTTCAAACCTAAGTTTAGAATTGATTTGAGAAAGAATCGTGATGTGTTCGGAAAATCTCGAATTGATGCTGAATCATTTCTCGATTCACGTTGCAACGATTTATCATCCCATCCCTAGAAATTAATGTAAAAGATATAAAAATATATCACAGTAACAGAAGTACACTCATACATAGAGGTCAGAGAAAAGTAGTTAAATTCATGGACACCAATCATATTTAAAGAAACATTCCACTTTTTTTTTTTTTGAAAATAGGCTCCCCTAGAGTTAAACAGTTGAGTTTTACTGTTTTTGAATCCATTCAGCCAATCTCCAGGTCTGGCAGTAGCACTTTTAGCATAGCTTAGCATAGATCATTGAATCTGATTAGACCGATATCATCTCGCTCAAAAATGAACATATAGTGACGATATTTTACATATTTAAAACTCGACTCTTCTGTAGTTACTTTGTGTACTAAGACTGATAGAAAATGAAAAGTTGCAATTTTCTAGGCTGATATGGCTAGGAACTATACTCTCATTCCAGCGTAATAATCAAGGAACTTTGCTGCCGTACCATGGGTGCAGCAGGTGCAATGATATTACGCAGCCATATCGCACTAGAAAAACGCAACTCTTCATTTTTCGTCTGTCTTTGTACACAATGCAACAACAGTAGAGTCAAGTTTCAAATAGGAAAAAATATTGAATATTATATATCGAAAATATTTTTGAGCGAGATGCTAACGGACTAATCAGATTCAATAATCTATGCTAAGCTATGCTAAAAGTGTTATCGCCAGACCTGGAGATCAGCTGAATGGATTCAAAAAGGTAAAACCCAGCTGTTTAACTCTAGGGGAGTTGGAAAATGAGCCTATTTTCAAAAAAAAGTGGAGTGTTCCTTTAACACCAAAAAAAAAAGAAAAAAAAAAGAAAGAAAGAAAAAGATAAAAGCACAATAGGAAACCTACTGTAAATGGGCTCTAAGAGTAGATAGACACAAATCAAGACAATAATGATGAGGACGATAAGAAGAATCACGATCCCAGCAATCAGTCCTGCATTGGATTCTTCAGAAAGAGAACATAAAACAAATTGGTTTCATAAAACAAATAGCTAGAAAGCATTACATCTTCTAACTTAGACTAGTGATATATTGGTTGATAGTATCAGCAACCATAGAACCTCAAATGCTATTAAAGTGCCCTTTGATTTGCATGTTTTATTTAATTTTTAATGTATGTTTGATGCATCTACTCTTACTGTGCAACAACAGTGTTTTATTGCAAAACATGAACCTAACAATGTTTACTTCTGTGATCTTTTTATTATTTCATTCCTTCCCTTCCAAACACCGGACACTATTCTTGGATATAATGGCATGTTCATGATCCAAGTTCATGCAGTGGTAAGTCACAGATAAAAATGTATGAACTTCACCGCACGGACAATTAAAATATCACCCTCTCTGTTTCTCTATCATATTTTCTACAATTACCTTACTGTCTCACCATGAGGTGTTTGAAAAAAAAAACAAAAAAAAACAAACATAAAAATAAAATAAAGTAATATTTCCTACACTGTTTTCTTAATTGGGTGGAAAAGAGCTGCCTAACACAATGACATTCATATATTTTTAGTGTGACAGTTGTCAAAATATTTGTTGATTGTAAATGTACCGAAAATAGGTCTCAGGACCTAAATAGAAAAAATGATCAAATCTGATTTTCTTCTTTGGAATTTAATACTGAAGTAAATCAGTGTCTTACCTGTCTTAAACAGATCTCTCTCAAAGACCGGATCACTTTGCTTCTCACTCACGTCATTCCTGAGTGTACATGTGTAGAAATTTTTTGGATTTCCTTTATTTGCAACTGTGATGAACTCTCCCGGCAGATGGTTCTTCGTGCCATTCAGTGTTTCTCCAGCAGAATTCTTCCAGATGATCGTTTCACTATAGTCACATCTTAAATACACAACATTAGGGTTACTGCTCCTCTCTATTGCTATCACAGGTTGCGGCACCGGCTCTGTGAAAGAAACAATGAAGAAAAAAAAGAAAAAAAAAAAAAAAAAAAAAGTATGAACTTCCAGTCAACTGCGAATACAAAATGAAATCAATCACAACTACAACAGCCATGCAGAAAGAACTGTGACACTAACATGGTACAATAATGTTACCAGAGAGTAAAAATGGGGTATGCGGGAGTGTGCTATAAGCATCGTCTACAATAAGATAATAATTGTTGTTTAAACAACGTGCGAGTTGATATAATTGAGTATGTCACCCACTTCTGCAAAAAACAGACAAAAATACATCACTGAAGTCAAAGCATTTATTGTGTGATGTAGCCTATTAACAGTTACAGACAGAAGAGCAGTGTTCTTGTTATTCTGGTAAATTGCCAGAATAAATTTACTGGTATTTTTGAAAAGGTCCTGTTCACACATGATCTCTTATATACACTAACTTACAAGTAAAAACTGTACTGTATGTGTGAAAGGGGCTAATGACTCCCTCAGTTTTAGATTAATATATAAACTATAATAGATTTATTTAATTTTATATTTCAGCATTATTATTATTATTTTTTTTTTAACTGCCACTTCTAAGCTGCATTAAACAATCTGTTAATACGCTTGCATGCCATTTCAGATGCTGCTTCTGTGCTTTTGCAGTGCAAAAATGAATTTTGTTGGTATCTATTTTATTTGTCTGGAAACAGTCTAAAATTGTGTTTTTGTTCTAATTAAGTTCATTTATTAAACTCACATATTTTACATAAAAAATTGCCTTTACAAAAATAGAAATAATAATAATAATGCTAAAATAAACAAATAAAAAATGGCATGCAAAAAGCACCCCTTAATGGAAATGTTTACCAAATATGCCGAAAAATTTTGTTACCCAAAAAATATCAAGATATCATTTTTTGTCAATAACGCACACTCCTACATTGTATTTTAATGCAAACCATAACATAAAGAAGTACCACTCCACTACAGTATTTCTGAGCATATATTGGGAGTACCTTGCAGTAGCATGCAAACACAATTTGTACATGAATTGTACAATTTTACATTGTATCATGGTACTGTTTTTCGTTGTTGTTTTTTTTGGGGGGGGGGGTATGTGAGGCTAAGTAAAAACAACTAAATTAATAATATGTGATTCCTGGACCACAAAACCACTTGTAAGTAGCACAGGTATATTTGTAGCAATAGCCAACAATACATTGTATGGATCAAAATTATAGATTTTTCTTTTATGCCAAAAATCATTCAAATATTAAGTAAAGATCATTTTCCATTAAGATATTTACGAACCATACATCAATGGGAAGCTTATTTATTAAGATAATGTATACATATCTTCTTTTTTTTATTATTATTTTTTTTTTATAATGGACCCTTATGACTGGTTTTGTGATCCAGGGTCACATGCGATGATGATTTAACAGTATTCATATAATAATGATAATTATCAACTATCCACTCACTCAGAACTTTCAACTTGAATCTTTCCTCCTGCTCTTTACTGTTGATGTCAATGGTATACACTCCACTATGATTGACAGTTAAATAATTTATAGTGATTTGTCCAGTTTTCTCATCAAGAGTTGTGATGTCTTTGAATCTCTGATTTGGGATGTTAAAACCATCATCATCCCATTCAATCGCCTTGACAACAACTCCACTGCTGCTTCTGTGTTTCCATATAATGCTGGTGACTGGAGGATTTATGTTGGTTGGACGAAAAGATACTGTCTCACCCACTGTTTTTGTCTCATCTTGACCTAGTGAAATATGAAAGAATATGTTAGTAAACATTCAGCGAACACATTTCTTCCGGTACTGTTAGTTTCCGGAAAGCACGTCAAAAAAGCACCTAAAAATGGCCTATAATGTACAATATCTGGCCGTAGTACGACATCTAAATATTATATATAGCAAATACCATCGAAATGAAAAATGACGATTATATATGTAACGTTACATATATTAAAGTAACGTTAACCATGGTACAGCCATGTGAATCGGACTCACTTACACACCCTTTTCAAGTAGGCCCTGGGTCTGAGGCTAACAACTTAAAATAGTAATGCGACAAACTAGGCCACGACAGACTGTCGTGAATATAATTATCAGAAATACACCATCATTTGGTTCAGTAAATCAGGTTACACCGCTTTAATATCTTTTAAAACAAACCAGCTTCAAATTAGCCAAGAACGAACGCCGCGCCACTTTCGAGAAGATAATAACGAACACATAAATTACCTGAATCAGCTCCTGTGGCGATGAACAAGGCACAAATGACGGCCGTCGAATATCTTAGAAGCAGCATTTTAAGACCAAACCGAACTTTTCGCACCTTTTTTCTGTATTTTCACTCGGAATGCGTTTCACAAACACGCCCGACTCGCCATTAAAGGACAAACCTTAAACAGGAAGCCTCGCCAAAAAACGAAACTGAAACAAATGCGCGTTCATGAGAGCTTAGTGGTTTGATACTGACACCTAGTGGCAATGTTTAATGTTAAATGCGGCCCTAAGTAGTACTAACCATCCTGAGTGCTTAAGCTCACAAAAGTGGTAGGATATGCCCCTATCAAAACACCCAGCATTGCCTAAATCAGTATGTATGAATGATTAAATATATACATACAAACTACCGGTCAAAAGTTTTTGAACAGCAAGATTTTTAGAATTCTCTTCTGCTAACCAAACAGGCATATTTGATCCACAATACAGTAAAATCAGCAATATTGTGATTTTTTTTAATAATATATAATATTTATTAAATGTAATATTTATATATAATATTTAAAACTGCTTTCTATTTGAATATGTTTTAAAATGTAATTAAGTTGGCTTGAGAAAGCCAATTTACTGATATGCTATTTTCTTCTGAGACTATCTGTTGACACTAACTCCTCCTAGAGCTTTAACTCTACAAACTCCAAACTCAGCCCAGATCTGCAGACTGATCTGAAGTTAGTTGCTATATCTTTTCTAACTGATCGGACTTATGGTTTTCCTAAAAATGACAATTAAAATTGGGAAAAATCCCATAGACTTACATTGACGGACTGTTCAAATGAGCCAACACTTTTCACAATCCAACTGTCAAAACTCCCAGAATCCTTTGAGACTCAATCAAGCTTCCCTTCTATGTACTGTATTTCTAATCCATTTAAACTCATTCAAACTCATCTATCTATCTATGCTAGCAAAATGCTAGTAACTTGTTAATCATGCTAACAACATACTAGTAACTTGCTAGTCATGCTAGAAACATGCTACAAACATGCTAGTAACTTGCTAATCATGCTAGAAACATTCTAGCAACTTGCTAATCATGCTAGTAACTTGCTAATCATGCTAACAACATGCTAGTAACTTGTTAATCATGCTAACTACATACTAGGAACTTGCTAGTCATGCTAGAAACATGCTACAAACATGCTACTAACTTGTTAATCTTGCTAGAAACATGCTAGCAACTTGCTAATCATGCTAGAAACATGCTAGCAACTTGCTAATCATGCTAGTAACTTGCTAATCATGCTAACAACATGCTAGTAACTTGTTAATTATGTTAGCACCATGCTAGTAAAATGCTAGTAACTTGGTAATAATCCTATAAGCATGCTAACAACATGCTAGTACCTTGCTAATCATTATAACATCATTGATAGTCACGTTAATCATGTTATTAACATGCTAATAACATTCTATCTATCCATCTATCTATCTATCTATCTATCTATCTATCTATCTCTGACAGACTGAATTGCCTTCAAAACATCCAAACGTTAACCTTTTAAAACTACTTGTCAGACTGAAAACCATCAAACTTAAAACTTTTTAAACTTTATAAGCTTTTCAAACTCTTTAAAACTTTCTGTTCCAGCTTTCTCAAGCCAACTTAAAGTTTGTCTTGACAAACTTTATCTAGTTTATTCCTGTGATTTCAAAGCTGAATTTTCAGCATCATTACTCCAGTCTTCAGTGTCACATGATCCTTCAGAAATCATTCTAATTTGCTGATTTGCTGTTCACGAAAACATTTATTATTATTGTTATTATTATTATTATAATTATTATTATTATTTAAAACAGTTTTTAACAGTTTTTAGTAATTACAGAAAATAAATACTTTTATTTCTCGTCTAAAACTAAAAGGAAATTGTGCTTTTTTAATTGCCACCTCTAGATTGTGGAATGACTTACTTATCATCTTAAGACTTACATTTTTTCCTCGGTTTTTTAATTTGTTGCTATTTTATTTTTATTTTTTGTTGGATTGTTGGGGATGTGTATTATTTTTGTAACTTTAAGTCTATAAACATTTTATGCTGTCGGTATATGTTTTTGTGAAGTTATGCTATCACTGGTCAGCAGTCGCTGTTTTAAACGTTCTTTAGAAATAAAACTAACTGCCTTGCCCTGCCTTATTTAGCAAAGGATGCTATAAATTGATAAAAAAGTGATGACAAAGACATTTATAATGTTACAAAAGATTTATACTTCAGATAAATGCTGTTCTTCTGAACTTTCTATTCATCAAAGAAACCTGAAAAAAATCTACTCAGCTGTTTTCAACATAATAATAATAAAAATAATAATAATACACGTTTTTTTTTTGAGCAGCAAATCAGAATATTAGAATGATTTCTGAAGGATCATGACACTGGAGTAATCATGCAAAAAAAAAAAAAAAAAAAAAAAAAAAAACATCAGCTTTGAAATCACAGGAATAAATTACATTTTAAAATATATTTAAATGGAAAACAGTTATTTTAAATATTTAAAAATTTGTACTGTTTTTGCTGTACTTCGGATCAAATAAATGCAGACTTCTTTAAAAACATTAAAATCTTACTGTTTAAAAACTTTTGACTTGCAGTGTACATACATACATAAATAATCTCACCTCTTCTGTAGGATGTGATTTTAAAATGTTCGCACCTTAGATGTTTTATATCCTATCCATTTTTTTTTACTGTGAACTTTATTCATACATCACTAAAGATACATAAATCAACTTTTAAACCTGTATTTTTGTTTTACATAAATCTCACCAAAATGCCTTCACATTTACATTTGACAGACCATCCTATGCAAAGCAGCTTACACTGTATTTAGCATGTAGACTCTTGGTTCACGCAATCCCTCTGAAGTCAGAAATTATAAATACCTACTTAAATTAGTTTTTATTAAGAAAAAAAAATACAATCAATGTTATTAACAAAAATCACCTTTTTCTCAATGATAACAAATTAAATGTATGTCTACCCTAGTGAAAAAAATAGTATACTTGAGTATAATTTATTCGTATGTACTAAATATATTTGTGGCACACTATAAATTGGCATACTTAAAGTCTGTTAAATTGGAACAACTAATTTTGTACTAAATGCATTTTAGTTGTGCAAAAGGAGTGCTCAAGTTTAACTTAAGTTGTATTAAATATACTATAACTATTTCAAGTATACTTAAGTACAATTTAAATATCCACTCTTGTATTTAAGTTTTAAAATGCAGAATTCACTCGGCATAAACTTCAAATGCATTTTGGTGACATAACAATTGCAATTCAGTTACACTGTAAGAGTGTTGAACATACATTAATATTATGCTAATACAAACTTTAGTTATACTCTCCTTTACTTTTAGTGACTTTTTGTTTTAGTGAAAACATTTATTTTGTGCTTCTAATGCAACAAAAAAAAAAACAACTACTTAAGAAATTGCCTGTTATAACACAACCAGCATACTAGCCAACTCAATTGTCCAGAGAACATCAGTGAGACACTGGGCACAGACATTTGACACTGAATTTAGGAAACACCACAGACTGGATTCAAACCCGTGTCGCTGCCACACGAGCGCTTTATCAGTTGCGCTACCAAAGCAGACATGTGCTGTGTTAAACTACTGTCACTTTATGGTCTTTCTATACTGTTACAAATATAAAAAATTACCTTGATGGTAGGGCAGATCTCACTCACAGGGGTGCTCTGTTGCATCAGAAGTCAGTAGAGTAGATGCATATACACAGTTCTTCTGAATGAGAAAATTTGTAGTCTTTAATGCTGTTACACAATGTATGAAGCAAACTGTTTGATGAACTGTTTGCTATGCTCTTACTTCCCTGAGGACTCTCTAAATCTCCTTCTGAATTTGAATGTTTGCTTTATATTAATGTCTTAAAACATTACATTTTGACAGTCAGTTTTATTTAAAATGATTGACATTACATTAAGTGCACAATATTTTAGTAGTCCATGCATTAGTTGCTAAATAAATACCAACCTATTACACTGTAAAAAAAATAAAATAAAATAAATAAATAATAAATAAATAAAAATTTGAGTCAACTTAAAACAATTTGTTACCGTTCAGTCAACTCAAAAACAGTTTAGTCAACTTGAAATGTTAAGTGACAACTTAGATATTTTGATTCAACATAAAATTTTAAGGTAGCTGGGTTACTTACCCAGCTTTTAAATTTAACAAACCAATTTTTTTAAGTCAACTCAAATGTCTAAGTATCTATCTATCAAATATCTAACTCAGCATCTTAAGTTTAATAAACTTATTTGAGTTGACTGAACTTAAAATTTTAAGGCAGCAGGACAACAACACTGGACACTGTAGCAAGAAGACAATATGTGTCATAGATTTGAAATAATAATAATAATAATAATAATAATAATAATAATAATAATAATAATAATAATAAAATTAAAGGGGATAATTGTGTTAAATACATTCTATTATTAATCCCTCATAACATTTACAATTGAAAATATTTTCTCTTGTAAACCCAATAGCAGTTACAATCACCGTTTACAACTTATTATGGCCTAATGGGCCTGTAATTTGCCGTTTTGCAGAATGACATAAGATTTTGCACCAAAATGTACTATATGTACTATAATGATAAAACATAACTGATCAACATTACAGATTCTTTATGAATATTCATACACATGAAGGTTTTCACGCATAGCAACCTATTACATAATTAATACCTTTGATCATAATTTAATTCTGGCACACAAACAGTGCAACTTTTCAACATTAAAGTCCCATAGAGTTTGTAAATACATCTGTATATAAATACATATGTTACGTCCCTGATGTAAAAAGTCTAGGGTAAAGGAGTAACAGAGAAAAGTAAAAATAAAATTGGTTGGGGTGAGTGCGTATCAGTCCCCTGCCCCACACAACAGACATGTTAAATTCCAAATTAACTGGTATTTTATTGACAAAAGTATGATTAAAGTAGAAACTGGAAGCAAAATAGACTTCAGGAGGGGGAAAGGCCAAAACAACAAACACAACGACTCTCTAACTAGTTAGGGAGTAAAACTGTCTAAACTGACAACATAAAAGAAAATTAACAACAGAAATGTACACTAACTCCCTAACTAAACCAAAAACAGGAGAAAAAAGGGGTTCACAGAAATAAAATGGCACCCACCTCCCTACAGCTTCCAACACACAGGAACTCAAACAATAGATCAAAAAGGGCTATAATAAGCCGTAACTTGTAGGTTTTACACAAGACCAAAGTCTGTGACACAACAAACAGCAACACAAAGCAGGCAAGGGGAACAGCACTCTGGAAGGCAAGCTTCCATGTGGCTGGCACGCTGAGCAACCCTTGTTTGCAACCTCAGCCCAGTAACGAGCAGCAGGTGAGAGCGATCACCTCCCTCTCCTCCACACCTGGTTGAGCAGCAGGTAGAGCAAACACACACAAAAAGAGAGAGAGAAAAAGCACACCACAGCATATAGCATCCAACAATAATATTATATAAATAACCACGGAACGTAACAATAAATAAGACTGTTGAAAATTGAAATCAAAACCCAAACAAACAATTTTGTCAATATATGCTAGTTGTTTTGCTGTCTGTGTGCTGAAAAAAAAAAAACTGTCAACTGTCATCAACATACAGTGTTGGGGGTAACTCATTACAAGTAACTCAAGTTACGTAATCAGATTACTTTTTCCAAGTAACTAGTACAGTAACGCATTACTTTTAAATTTACAAGAAAATATCTGAGTTACTTTTTCAAAAAGTAACGCCAGTTACTTTGTTTTCCCATTTATTGACTGTTGAGAGAAATTAGAAATACAGAGGTGTTGTGTAAACATGATGTTACTGTAGTTCTAAACTAAATGTGAACATGCATTTATTCATCTCACTCAGAAGAAACAGATTCAGTACTCCTTGAAATGAATTAAAACAGTGAAATGCAAACTCAGAATATAATGCAAACCTGCAACAATGTTAAGTAACACAGATTTCCTTTATGTATGTAATGCCATTTTATTAACCAATGTCTTTGCTACTGACCTTTGATCCAGTTAAGCCATACTAATTAGCAAAAATGACTTTAAATAAACTAACATTTGTGCTTTATTTTTTTTATTACTGAAGAGTTTCAAACCTTTTTCTCCTGCGAACAGACATTAATTTATTTTTCCTTTAGCCAAGGCTTTTACATTTTCTAAAAATATAGCTATTTATGTGAAAATGAATCAAGTAAGCTTTGCCCAGATTTAAAAAGTAACGCGAATGTAACTCAAAAGTAACGTAACACATTACTTTCCATATAAAGTAACTAAGTAACGTAATTAGTTACTTTTTTTAGGGAGTAACGCAATATTGTGATGCATTACTTTTAAAAGTACCTTTCCCCAACACTGTCAACATATGTCATGATGACTGTGTTTTTATCATACAATTATGTAAAAATAACTGTTCCAGTGTTGCAAAACAAAGGACTTCTCACCACATTTTATATTATATACATTTTTATATTTATATTTTATTTATTTTAAAATCAATAAAAGCTGTCACTCAATACATTGCAATCTCACAAAGTTACATTATAATGAATACATTTCTCATTTATATTGTGTATACATTTTCTTTGTTTCAATGACAAGGATCGCAATGACCAATCAGAGGTGTTTGAGAAATCAACAGATATGTCTGTGATTGGATACATTGCCCAAAGGGAGAGGTTGACGAATGTTGAGATGCATGAGAGTTTGCAGACTTGAACTGATTGTTCTGCACAACTAACATCATTTGTTGATGATTCTGCATAACTGCCAACTACTTGCAAAACTGCAGACTTTCTCTTCTCTTTTTTGTTCTTCTGTGATCGTAAATTCTTTCTGTCTCCTCAAACTGATTGTGAAAAGGTTCTGGAACATTTGCTGTTTTCAGAAGAGCATTGAGTTGCCAGTACAGTCTTGTATTTTTATTCCTCTGTGGATTTGCTGAGATACATTTCATTTTGTGTGTGGATACAAAAAAAAAAAAAAAAAAAAAAAAAAAAATCCCTTCATTTTAGGGGTTTACTATTGGCCTAAATATATTTTGTTGTTGAGATAAAAAGTTACATTGAAGTTACTTATTTGTTGAGATCATATTTAAGAGGCAGTTCAGGTACAATACATCCTTAAGGCAGTTCTGAATTATTACCAGCTCAGTCAGGAACTGAAAATGATCTCATAATCTGCTCAAGGCTGCCACATACAGGCTTTATAGTAAACTGTATAGCAGTTTAGTTAACTGTCTACTACAAAGACTTTATTAGCTGTTCATATATTGTGGATATGATTAATAAATGTTTTTACATTCAGGAAAATATTTTGGTTAAATTTCAGTTACAGTTGGCACATTTTCATTGGATCAATTATGTTCGTTTTATAGACTACGACCGTGGAATTGTTATCAGAGTAAAACAGACTAAAATAAACGAATGACATGACAAAATACTGACTCAATTTAAAGGACATTTTCATCAAAAAGCCGCAAAAATGGTTTGTACACCATGAGTGTGAAAAAACACAACCAAAAGGACAAATCCGAGATAAAAAAAAAACAAAAACACCACTTTACTGAGAAACGGCAAATGACCGTAATGCTAATGACTAAAAGACACAAATGATGACTAAAAGAAAAATCAGTGACAAAATTAACACTGGGGCAGAATGAGCTGTGCCTGGATGAAATGAAGCTGCATTCTTCACATCTTCACCTAATGAATGAAATATGAGCGATATTTTGTTAATGAACCTTCAAACGAGCAGGTCTCTGTTAGTACCACCTGCTTAATTTCTAGATCACTAGAACAAAGTACAATAGTGAACATGAAAATAAGTCTTGTGCAGTCATTTTCAAATGAACGATATTTGCTTTGATATTTTATTTAATGTAATGACACATTTTTAAGAGTGACATATAGGTGTACAAGCCTGAATGGAACTACTACTAACTTCTAAAAAGAAGGGTGTATGTACTGTAAGCACCACCGAAAACCACAAAAATTAATCAGACTCACTGTGATTTTCCTCATTAGTAAATGATGACTTAACTGCTGTCTTACCTTTAAACAGATCTCTCTCATAGACTGGATCACTGGTCTCCTCATTCATGGCGTTCTTGAGTGTGCAGGTGTAGTAGTTGTCTGGATTTCTTTTGTTTTCGACTGTGATGAACTCTCCTGTCCGATTGTGCGGTGAGCCCTTCAGTATTTTTCCAGCAGAATTCTTCCAGATGATTGTTTCACTGTATTCACATATTAAATCCACAACATCAGGGTTTTTATCACTCCTATCAATTTGTATCACAGGTTTGGGGACCGGCGCTGTGGAAGAAACAAAGAAAGACTTAAATGATGCTATCAGACTGTAATAAGCAGCAAAGGATGACTGTTATTTTGTTAAACAGAACTGAAAAACAACGCAATGACATCATAGGTTTTGGTTGACCAATTGGCGGAAAGGGGCGTGTCATGACCGCCCACATGTTGAAAACTAATTTTGAAGCTGGTTAGCCATTTTCTACCCATGAACCAAAAAGAAAAAAAAGAAAAAAAGAAAAAAAGTAGTTTGAACTTCCAAAATGCAGTTTAAATGCGGCTTCAAATGATCCCAAATGCGGTTGTAAATGATCCCCGCTGAGGAAGAAGGGTCTTATCAAAATGATCGGTTATTTTCATAAAAATAATACAATTTAAATACTTTTTAATCTCAAACACTCATCTTTTCTTGCTCTCCTTGAACTCTGTGTATTCTGGCTCAAGACAGTTAGTGTATGTCGAACAACTCCAATTGCATTTTCTCCCTCAACTTCAAAAATCATTTCAAAATCATCCTACATCGCTGCAGAAGTACCAACCCAGTCTATGTAAAGTGAACATGCAAAGAAGATCAAACACCCTTAACAAAATAGGTAAAACAGTGATATAGGATAGTGAAGTTGAGGGAGAACATGAGATGGAAGTTTTTCGACATACTCTAACTGTCATGAACCGGAACAAAACAGTCCAGGCAGAGTAAGACAAGATGAGGGTTTGACATTAAAATGTACACAAATTGTATTATTTTTATGAAAATAACCGATCATTTTGCTGGATAAGACCCTTCTTCCTCGGCTGGGATCTTTTACAACCACATTTGGGATCGTTTGAAGCTGCATTTAAACTGCATTTTGGAGGTTCAAAATCGGGCACCATACCAGTCCATTATATGGAGAAAAATGCTGAAATGTTTTCCTCAAAAAACATTTCTTTATGACTGAAGGAAGAAAGACATGAACATCTTGGATGACAAGGGGGTGAGTACATTATATGTGAATCTTTGTTTTGGAAGTGGAGTTCTCCTTTAAGCCTTATTTGTGAAACTGGGGTGAATGTGCTAAGCAAACTAAATTATTTTGCTAATTTATCCATAACACAATATGTGTATGTGTGTGTTATACAATCTAATTGTGATGTAGGACACAATGTATTTTAAATATATTAAATGTTTTAGGCCTGGTTTCACAAACAGGGCTTAGATTAAACTAGGATTAGGCAATTGTTAAATTAGGACATTTAAGTAGATTTTTAAACGTGACTTAGAAAATCATTACTGGTGTGCATCTTGAGACAAAACAAAGGCACTGACATATTTTAAGATAGTTAGTGCAGGTTTCTTTCAGTTGAAACAGCTCAGATGTACATTTTAGTCTGGGATTAGGTTTAAGACTTGTCTTTGAAACCAGGGGTTAGAGTTCTTTCAAAAGCATGTTTTGCTACGTTCATCCTTCCTTGAAGACGCCCGAAATCTCCTTCTGAATTTGAATTTATGCTTTAAAAAATTCCTAACAAATAAAAGTCTTAATGCCTTGGTATCTAAATGTAACAGAAAAAAATACATCCGCTGCTCTTCATCCAAATCTTGGTCAAAAGTAAAGTGAAAAAGTATATTTTTGTTAAAATATATTGCCATTTATGCATGTCTTATGCTTATTTCTCTTGGGCTGGAGATGGCGCGAGCTTCACAGGCTGCTGGGATGATAAAGCCTTTAACTTGAACTTTTATAGCAGTCAGCCCCACCCCTTTTAGTTGCATGAAGTTCCTTTTGTTCATGCAGCTACACGAACCTGAACAAATCAGGCTTCAGCATCAGAGTAAACAGGGAAATTATTTCTGTCTCCTCAAACTGATTGTCAAAAGGTTCTGAAAAATTTGCTGTTTTCAGAAAAGCAATGAGCTGCCAATACAGTCTCATATTTTTATTCCTCTGTGGATTTTCTGCACTCACTGGTAAGATGTAGGAACATCTACATTCACTTTTGTCACTTTTGTTTACATGCAAACCACTACAATGACTTAGAAAAAGACGAATATAAACTCTAAGATTTCTGAGGTGTGTGTTAAATGAAACATATTGTTTTTATGGCCAGGAATGGCAGAATAGAATAGTTTTGTCTAAGGTTAGTGTCTAAACAGAAACAAACTTTTAAAATGAAACTCATCTTGAGAAATATTAATTCTCTATAATGTTTATTCCTCATAGTATACCACATATGACAGCATGAGTTTTATTAAATGCTAATTTAATCTTCTTACAGTCTCAGCAAAGACGTGGAAAAGAGCTACTAGAGGGAACGTCCTGCACCATCAAACTGAAAACAAAAAACAATGAAAATCCTACTGAGATCAAATGGCTAAATCTCTCTATAGTGGCAAATTACTTTACTGGAAAAATAGGAAGATCAAGACAAACTAGGTGTAAAAATGAAAGATGATGGATCATTAACATTTGAAAGTGTTTGTCTGAACAACACTGGCAAATATAAATACATTGCTTTTAATAATGATAGATGAGTAATGGTACAGAGTTTGGTACTGGAGAAGAGGAAATCGGTGTTTATGGTGAGACAACAAATATTTGTACCCCTATAACTCAATGCAAATAATAGCAAAATAAGACCATATATTTCTAGGTAGCTCCAGTAGTAGGAAATAACCGCCATGTTTCTGCCTCAGCAAAGGCTCCTAAACCTACTGTGACGATCAACTGCAAAACGAATGGGGACGCTACACTTACCTGTGACACTGGAGACCGTACAGATCTGAATGTATCCTGGTATAAAAAAGACAAAATCATCCAGAATGAAAAACACACTCAACTGCTCTTGACATCTGCTAAAGTACAGGAGAATAAACCGTACTCATGCAGAGTAAGCAATCCTGTCAGCAGTGAACAATGTATTTAATGAAGTATTTAA
The DNA here is from genome assembly GCA_036247105.1 of Cirrhinus mrigala. Lineage (NCBI taxonomy): Eukaryota > Metazoa > Chordata > Actinopteri > Cypriniformes > Cyprinidae > Cirrhinus > Cirrhinus mrigala. Next base: position 39,995,750 of record CM070007.1, on the reverse strand, counting down.
TCATTATCTTTGGATACTGATGTTAAAAACCTAACATTTTCAGTTCTAGCAGAATTAATGAACTATCAAATGACTGTGTGACTTTTCACAATTTCACATTTGTTTCATGAAATACTGGTTGCACTGGTTGTTGGTCTGGCTGTTCTGAAACAAGATAGTAAAACAACAGTATTTTCCAGCAACAGAATTAGTTTTACAGTATTAAACTGTGTACTAGCTAATATCACAGAACATGGAAATATATTTTACACTGCCAGTCAAAATTTTGGTTACACTTAAAACAACTGCACATTTTAATTTCAATAAACTTAAACTTAGACTTTTAACATCAATTTATTATTTTTTTACAGTGCTCTTTATCCCACATATAAAGAACACCGTAAAACACCGTCCACTTCAAAGGACATCTCATTAAATAATGTTGGCTTGTGTACTGTATTATGCAGTTTTTAGGATTTTTAAAAGCTTAAAATACATGTTTTTTTAATGAGTCAGTTGTTTTTTATTCATTTCATGACATTTGTTTTTGTCTTGTCTTAAACACTATGAGACCTTATTCTGCTGCTAATATGTGTTCATATGTTTTCTAGCCCACACAGGAAGCAACAACATGGTAAAAGACGTCTTCATCACCTCTGAAACTGCTGTATAAGCTTTAAAAGTTCACACCACAACCCTTCACAGTCCTAAGCATAATTAAATGCCAGATCTTAAATATACATTTATTTAGCAGATGCACTGATCCAAAGCAAAATAACAGAAATAATAATAGTCAAATAAATTACTAAATTAACTTATAAATATATCTTATCTTATTTGTTGTGATTAACCAGTATACAACAGGAAGGCAAAGCATTTTGCCACAGTTTCCTTTCCCATATGTAATAGATTTTAGTAAAACCAGACTTAAACTCCTCCTAATATCTTGTATATACAGTAGGCCAAGGCCATGACTATATCTTGAAAACTGGGTTGTAGGTCTAATTGTAGTTGCTGTTACTTTACTTTACTTATGTGCCTACATTCACTTTTTTTTTTTTTTTGTGTCTAATAATGTCAAAAACACAAAATGTTTCTTAACTCATCACATTCTTTTAGGAATACTTTCATTGTAGTTTATTTAAGATAAATATTATGTAAATAAATATATATTCCACTGTAGCATGTGTTATTTAAAATGATTAGCACTGGCCATCAATACCAAACCAAAGTAAAACCATGATGGAAAAACTACAATTAAAACTACTACAATTAAAACTACTATAACGAATTGTTAGCATAATAACAGTTATTTTTCAAGTACAATTAATAAATACGTATTGTTGCCTTCGAATTATACGGTTCTGCATTCTGAGCACTTTTCAGAAATCGGGCTTTAAAGGTTTTGCGTTCCATAGACTTCTGTAGATAAAACCCTTTTTGTTTTCAAAAAAAAATAAGAAAAGGCCAAACATGTAAAGAAACATCACATAATGTAAATAAGTTATGTGAACTAAATTTTGACAAAAATATCAGATAGAACCTAATTCTAAGGTGACGATATATTAACAATATAAAAATTACAATTTTGACACAGAATTACTAGCTATATTATATGTTAAGTAAAAAATATATAAGAGCTATCAACAAGTTTTTCTGTCTTCTAATAAATTACACTTGCACTGATATTTTAGGATCTAATTGTAATGCAATGATATTCTGATATTTTACATAAGTGTAATGCAGGTGTCCAAATACTTGAATGTAACTACAACTACTCAAGAGCAAAGAGCATCTCAGCACCACCTAAACATAACATTAATCAGACTTTGCATTAGTAAATAATGAAGTAAACTGCCGTCTTACCATTAAACAGATCGCTCTCATAGACCGGATCACTGGTCTTCTCACTCACAGCGTTCTTGAGTGTGCAGGTGTAGTAGTTGTCTGGATTTCGTTTGTTTTTAACTATGATGAACTCTCCTGGCAGATGGTTCTTCAAGCCCTCCAGTGTTTCTCCAGCAGAATTCTTCCAGATGATTGTTTCACTGTACTCGCATATTGCATACACGACATCAGGGTTAGTGCTCTTCTCTGTTTTTATCACAGGTTTAGGGACCCGCTCTGTGAAAGCAACAATGAAACACATTAATGATGGTATCAGGCTGTAATATCATAGTATTTTAATACAAATCATAACTTACACTAAGAAAGAACTGTTGTGCTACTATCGTTTTTTGGGACATGATATGATACTGTATGGTGTGATATATATGATATGATATGATATGATAATACTTTTTACACACACACACAAATTAATATTGGTAAAAAGTGGACAGAATTTACTGCTGTATTATATGTTAAGTAAAAACGATCATCAAAAAAATCTAAAGGTTTTACTGTATAAATATTAATGAATATAATAATCAATATCATCTCACCCAACACTTTTAAGTTGAATCTTTGTTCCTGCTCTTTACTGTTGATGTCAATGGTGTAAACTCCACTATGATCGACAGTTAAATTAGTTATAGTGATTTGTCCAGTTTTCTCATCAAGAGTTGTGATGCCTCTGAATCTCAGATTCGGGATGGCAAAACCATCATCATCCCATTCAATCGCCTTAACAACAACTCCACTGCTGCTTCTGTGTTTCCATATAATGATGGTAACAGGATGATTTATGTTGGTTGGACAAAAAGACACTGTATCACCCACTGCTTTCGTCTCTAATGAAATATGAAAGAATATGTTAGTGAACATTCAACAAGCAAATTTCACGCCCAAAACAATCCAACCCTTTCCACTGAATTTGTACTGCAGGAAGCTGCCTCCTTGTCATTTTTGACTCATAACAAAAATCAAAACAATGTCTAAAAGCTGCTGTGTGATAATAGCTGGGTTTCCATCCAAAGCTGCAAATTTAACTTATGCACAAAAATTGGAATATCACATAGAACATTTGCGAATAAGCACCGTTTCCATCCAACAATCTAAAGAAAACAAAATCATCACTTCCTGATAAACTGACACTACATATATTACTGAGAAAAGTAGGAGAAGCCACTGAATATAGTAATTTTCATATATAATAAATTACTTGCACCTCAGAGTGAGCAGATGAAACAGACTAAATTTCTTTTGGAGGCGGATGCCTGCTGTTTGGGAATGCAGTCGTGTACAGTTCTGGGAGGCAATTATGCAGAAATACTTTGATGACAGACTTTGCTCAGGCATTTTAGAATGACCATAACAACATATCAAATGCTGTGGAATGACATCGCTCCACTGGTTAGACCGGTTTTGCCATCCCATAGCGCAAAGTCACATGACTTTTTTGATGCGTATGGAGGAATTTATTCAGCAAATGCTTTTCCATCTCCCATTATTCGCATTAACCCTTCAAGTCAAAAACCACCTCAAGCAAGCGTAAAAACTTTTTTGCGAATTAAAGGATTTCATTCTAAATGTGACATTTACATTACTCGTTTCTGATGCGATACTTCAAAATGTGCATAAAAACAGAGTGATGGAAACATAGTGTGATGAAGAGTCGGAGGCAGTCGGATCCATTTGCAGGCAGTTTATTTGTAAACAGGCAGGCGTGGTCAAGAAAACAACAAACAGTGCAACAGAGGGTAGGCAAAAGCTCAGGTCGATAAACAGGCAGAGGGTCAGGGCCGGCGGCAGGAATCGTAACAGAATAAACAGTCCAGGTAGTAAACAAGAAAATAAACACGATAGAAATAACGCTCGGAATTGTAGCCAGGGCAAACAAGACTTCGCGATCTCCCTGCTAGATCCGCTGGTTTATAAAGGGGAGATGACAAGCTACACCTGAAGCGGTGATCAGTCCTAGGTACGTGAGTAAAAAGAGTCCGGGTAGGAACATTAGAACTCGGGCGAAGGTTCCCGCTGGTGATGGTCAGAGAGAGCCACTGAGGTGCGGCTCGTGACAGAGACCCCCCCTGCGAGCAGCTCCCGAAGCGAGGCCCATTACGGCGCCGAGGTCGTCCGCGGGGTCTGGGGGCTGGTCTTTCCGGGTGATCCCGGTGGAAATCCTCAATGAGGGCTGGGTCCAGGATGTCCTGGGAGTTTATCCAGGACCTTTCCTCAGGCCCATATCCCTCCCAATCAATGAGATACTGAATTACCCGACCTCGGCGCCTGGAATCCAGGATTTCGTGGACCTGGTAAGCCACTTCGCCGTTGATGATCAAGGGAGGGGCGTGGTTGGCCGCAACCTCATCCTGGTCCCTCTCTCCTTCCGGATCACCAGCGGGCTTGAGCAGGGAGACATGAAATGTGGGAGAAATGCGATAGTTAGTAGGTAGTTCTAAACGGTAAGATACTGGGGTAATTTATTTAATGATCTTGAAGGGACCCACGTACCTAGGACTGAGCTTCTTGCAGGGTAGGCGTAACCGGAGATGTCGGGTGGAGAGCCATGCCCATTGCCCGGGTTGGTAGACGGGATTAGGGCGACGGTGGCGATCTGCCTGCTCGGTGGTTCGGCGGACGGCTCGTCGCAGGTGCACATGAGCCTTGTTCCATGTTTTCTCGCTGCGGCGGAGCCAATGATCCACAGCTGGTAAATTGGTGGGTTCTCCTGACCAGGGGAATAGAGGGGGCTGATAGCCGAGGATACATTGAAACGGAGTGAGTCCCGTGGCTGGCTTCCTGAGGGAGTTCTGGGCGTACTCAGCCCAAATTACGTATTGACTCCAATCCTGCTGGTTTTGGTGACAATAGGTCCGGAGGAAGCGAGTTAGCTCCTGGTTTAGCCTCTCTACTTGTCCGTTGGACTGAGGATGGTAACCAGAGGTCAGGCTTACATTGATATTCAAGTGCTTACAGAAGGCCTGCCAGACTCGGGATGTAAATTGCGGTCCTCTGTCAGAAACAATGTCGTCAGGGATCCCAAAGAAACGAAACACTTGATTCATCATAACCTCTGCCGTCTCCCAGGCTGTGGGTAGTTTGACCAGGGGAATGACTCTACAGGCCTTGGAGAACCTGTCGATGACTGTGAGGATGGTGATGTAGTTGTTGGAGGATGGTAAATCTGTTATGAAATCTATGGCGATGTGAGACCAAGGGGCGCTGGGGGATGGGGAGAGGTTGTAACAGTCCTGCGGGTCGTTGGTGCGAGGTCTTAGTGATGTGGCAAGTGGAGCATTGATTGACGAATTGTATGACGTCTTTATTGAGCGTGGACCACCAAAAGCGATTGGCGGTTAATTCGAGAGTGGCGGTAATTCCAGGGTGCCCTGCGCTAGGGGTGTCATGAATCCAGTGAAGCAGGCGAGGACGGAGGGTTTCGGGTACATATACTCGATCAGGAGGGCACTCGACAGGAACGGGGTCCGTGGCCTGGGCTTCAGTGATTTCTGTCATGATGTCCCAGCGGATGGGTGCGACTATGAGAGTGGATGGTATGATGGACTCAGGTGTGGTAGCTTGTAGATGAGTATCAAAGGCGTGAGAGCGCATCTGCCTTTCCATTCTTGGAGCCAGGTCGATAGGTTATTCTAAAGTTAAATCTAGCAAAGAAAAGAGACCATCTTGCCTGTTGAGAGTTCAGTCGTTTGGCCAAGCGGATACACTCTAGATTTCGGTGGTCGGTGAGCACCAGAAATGGTTCCTTAGCTCCCTCCAACCAGTGTCGCCACTCCTCTAATGCCGCCTTCAGGGCTAGCAATTCACGGTCCCCAACATCATAATTGCGTTCCGCGGGAGTCAACTTGCGTGAGAAGTAGGCACAAGGGAATAACTTCGGTGGGCTACCGTGGCGTTGCGAAAGGATGGCGCCTACCCCGCAGTTGGATGCGTCGACCTCCACTACGAATTCACGCTCGGGGTCTGGATGCCGAAGGATAGGGGCTGAAGTAAAGCGTTCCTTTAGGTTTTGAAAGGCTTGATTACTCTCAGGAGTCCAATGGAGAATTTTAGGTCCTTTCCGGGTCATGGAGGTTAATGGTGCTGCGATCTGACTGAAATTTCTGATGAATCTCCTGTAGAAATTTGCGAAGCCCAGGAACCGTTGCAAATCCTTGACAGTGTGGGGTTTGGGCCAGTTCACTACAGAGGGCACCTTTTGGTCGTCCATGGTCACCCCCTCGGCGCTGATCACGTATCCTAAGAAGGAAATCTTGGTCTGGTGGAACTCGCATTTGGGTAGTTTGGCATACAGTTTATTGGCTATGAGACGTTGCAGTACGGATCTGACATGGTTGATGTGGGTTTCAAGGTTCTCAGAAAAGATCAATATATCGTCGATATACACAATGACGTGACGGTGGAGCATGTCCCTAAAGACCTCATTGATGAAGGCTTGGAAGATGGACGGACTGTTGGATAATCCAAAAGGCATGACTAGGTACTCATAGTGCCCGGTTGTGGTGGAGAAAGCCGTCTTCCATTCATCTCCCTCCTTTATCCTGATGAGGTTGTACGCACTCTGGAGGTCTAACTTAGTGAAGTACTTGGCCGAGCGAAGTTGTTCCAGAGCAGAGGGTACTAAGGGCAGGGGGTAACGGTATTTCACAGTTATATCGTTTAAGCTGCAGTAGTCAATGCATGGTCGTAGGCTGCCGTCCTTCTTTTTAACAAAGAAGAATCCGGCTGAGGCCGGCGATGTAGAGGGTCGGATGAAGCCCTTGGCGAGTTCTTCCTCAATGTACTGTTTCATGGATTCGGTCTCAGGTTGAGAGAGGGGAAACACACACCCCCTGGTGGGCATGGTTCCTGGCAGTAGTTCGATGGCACAATCACATGGTCTGTGAGGGGTAGTTGGGTGGCTTTCTCCTTACTGAAATCCTCCCGAAGGTCATGATAAGGAGGTGGCAAAGGATCCGTGGATGGTTCCTCAGGTTTGTCCTGCTGGTTGTGGTGGCAGTTACGAGTTACCCTCTTGAGGCACCGATCTTGACAGTCCGGAGACCACTGAAGGATGTGTTTCTTGGTCCAGGAGATGACAGGATTATGTTTCTCTAGCCACGGGAGGCCGAGGATAATGGGATGGTTGGGTGAGTGAATCGTGAACAGACGTAGTTTCTCAGTGTGTAATGAGGTGGTTTGGAGTTCTAGTTCCTCGGTGATGGCTCGAACTCTCCCCGAGCCCAAGGGACGGCCATCTAGTGCTGCCACCACCACACGGGACCCACATGCAACAAGAGGAAGATTACAGCTTTTAGCAAAAGATTCATCAATGAAGTTTCCAGCAGCACCAGAGTCAATAAGAGCAGTAGTGCTTATATCACGACCATCAAAAACTAGATTTACATTGATCTCAAAAGTTTCAAGACTTGGAGTGACACTCACCCGTGGAGGCTCATAGCGTGGTGGTCGAGTAGGACAGTTGGCCCGAAGATGTCCTGGTTGACCGCAATACAGGCAGAGATGGTTCCGAAGTCGTCTATCTCTCTCATCCTGAGTAAGGTGTGTGAGACCAATCTGCATCGGCTCTTGTTCCTGGTGGACGGGCAGTGAGAGAGGTAACCGTGTGGAGCGTCGCCCGCGTCGAGACCTAATGAGGTTATCTAGTCGGATGGCTAACTCCATGAATTGCTCCAAGGACTTTCCCTCGTCCCTGCAAGCCAGTTCCGCTTGTAACTCCTCGTTCAAGCCGCGACGGTATATAAATTTGAGGGGTTTGGGGTCCCAGCCAGTTTGGGCGGCTAAGGTGCGGAAGGTCAGAGTATAATCTGCGGCAGTAGAAGTTCCCTGTTTAAGGAGAAGCAGTTCCTCACCCGGCTCCTTGATCAAAAACCTCCCGAAACTGATGAAGGAAAGACTGATACGAAGGGAAGGACATCTGACGGCCCTCCCACATGGCCGTAGCCCACTCCAAAGCTCTCCCGGTGAGCAGTGAACAAACCAGTGAGACTTTACTGTCATCTGTAGTATAATATTGAGGCTGCTGGTTGATATAAATGGAACACTGAAGAAGAAATCCCTTACATTTTCCCGGAGCTCCGTCGTACTTATCCGAAAGTGATAATCGGGTGTTAATCGCTGGCGATGGCGGAGGGGAGTGAGCGGGAGCGGCCGCGGCCGCGGCTTCTGGCCGGGCATGTGTCGCGGGGGACGCGGTCAGCGCCTGCATCGAACGTACCAGCTCTTCCGTGAGAGAAGTCAGTTTCTGTAGCTGTTGTTGGTGTGTAGCCAGCACAGACGCATGCATTGAGACCTCGTTGGCGAGATGGAAAACAGCCGCTGGATCCTGTGTTGGCGAAGTCTTCTGTGATGAAGAGTCGGAGGCAGTCAGATCCATTTGCAGGCAGTTTATTCGTAAACAGGCAGGCGTGGTCAAGAAAACAACAAACAGTGCAACAGAGGGTAGACAAAAGCTCAGGTCGATAAACAGGCAGAGGGTCAGGGCCGGCGGCAGGAATCGTAACAGAATAAACAGTCCAGGTAGTAAACAAGAAATCAAACACGATAGAAATAACGCTCGGAATTGTAGCCAGGGCAAACAAGACTTCGCGATCTCCCTGCTAGATCCGCTGGTTTATAAAAGGGAGATAACAAGCTACACCTGAAGCGGTGATCAGTCCTAGGTACGTGAGTAAAAAGAGTCCGGGTAGGAACATTAGAACTCGGGCGAAGGTTCCCGCTGGTGACGGTCAGAGAGAGCCACTGAGGTGCGGCTCATGACACATAGCTAATGTGTCCAGTAAACAAGCTAAAAAACCCAGAACCAGTGAGGTCAAAATTCAATGATCGGGGGCACAAAAAAACCTGACTGGGACATCCCTACCGATTACCAATACTTTTTTTGTTTCGCTGCTTGTTGCATCTGTTTGTAACTTTATTGTACTTATTTTCATTTGGTTTGAAGTTTTTCAGCTGCATTTCATTGGCTTGTACTTGAACTCTGCACAATAATAATAAAGATGAATCTAATCTAATTTGTAATTAAAAGCTTTTCTTATATTCTGGTTGTCAAGTCATTATGGGTTGTATTAAAGGATGAGGTCCTTGCGTATCTGCTTGTTTGTGCGATATATACTATTGTGCCAACTGCAAATTATATCAATCTTCTATCGATCTTATATCAATCTTCTATTGGTGGTGGTGATTGGTCACACTGTTTTATCTGAAACAGATTCATAGGTCCACAGTCTCCCCCGACTTGACTTAATTTTGTTTTGTGTGTGCAGTTTGTCTGTGGTCTGTTAAAGCTTTTCATTGTTTCTTTCACAGAGCGGATCCCCAAACCTGTGTGTAACCAAGATTAATGGTCAAAAACAGCACATCATGACCATCACTTGAGGAAAATCATAAGAAGAGACTTCGTTGAGACTTCGTCTTTTACATATGTAGATGCACCAAAATTGTGTCCTAATTCTGTTAAAACGAGCATCCCAAAAGCATCTTACTTGTAAAAAAAAATTATTACAGCAATATTGTGTAAAAAAAGCCTTTTAAAGTATTTAAATAATTGATATCCACTCACCCATAACAGTCAATTTGAATCTTTGTTCCTGCTCTTTAGTGTTGATGTCAATGGTGTAAACTCCACTATGTTCGACAGCTAAATTAGTTATAGTGATTTGTCCAGTTTTCTCATCAAGAGTTGTGATGTCTTTGAATCTCGGATTCGGGATGGCAAAACCATCATCATCCCATTCAATCGCCTTGATAACAACTCCACTGCTGCTTCTGTGTTTCCATATAATGCTGGTGACTGGAGGATTTATGTTGGTTGGACGAAAGGACACTGTATCACCCACTGCTTTTGTCTCACCTTGACCTAATGAAATATGTATGTTAATGGACATTTAACAAGCAAATGTCACGCCCAAAACAATTCAACCCTTTCCACTGAATTTGTACTGCAGGAAGCTGCCTCCTTGTCATTTTTTACTCATAACAAAAATCAAAACAATGTCTAAAAGCTGCTATGTGACAACAGCTGGGTTTCCATTCAAAGTTGTGAATTTAACTTATGCGCAAAAATTGAACATTTGCGAATAAGCACCGTTTTCATCCAACAAGTCATAGAGAACAAAATCACTTCCTGATAAACCAACACTATATATTACTAAGAAAAGTAGGAGAAGCCACTGAATATAGTCATTTTTATATGTCATAAATTATTTGCGCCTCTGAGCGAGCAGATAAAAAATAATTTCTTTCGGAGGTGGATTCCTGCAGTTTGGGAACACAGTCATGTACAACAGTTCTGGGAGGCAATTACACAGAAATACTTTGATGACACACTTTGCGCGGGCATTTCAGAATGACCATAATGACATCTCAAATGCTGTGGAACGACATCAGTCCACTGGTTAGACAGGTTTTGTAACACATGTATCACGTGAAACAGTTTGACCAATAGAAGATCGTAAAAAGATTCTGCAGTGTGATGTCATGCCCCAAACGTTGCAGTGTCCACCCAATATCAAAACAAGTTTTTGGAGCTTGAATAAATAAATGCTTAGTTTTAAGCTATGAAACTTATAGGACATTTTGATGGAACCTCACGTTGTTTATAACGTTATTGTACTTATTTTCATTTGGTTTGAAGTTTTTCAGCTGCATTTCATTGGCTTGTACTTGAACTCTGCACAATAATCATAAAGATGAATCTAATCTAATTTGTAATTAAAAGCTTTTCTTATATTCTGGTTGTCAAGTCATTATGGGTTGTATTAAAGCAGGGGTTCTCAACCTTTTGCAAGCTGGGCCCCCCCAAAGCTGGTTCACTGCAGTTGGGCCCCCCCCCCCCGGCAAAAAAAAAAAAAAACAAATAAATAAAACAAAAAAAAATAAATAAATAAAAATAAAAGTCGCCAGGAGGATGATTTGTTTGTGTTATAATCAGTGCTTGAAGTGGGGGGAAAAGGTGGCGGTATTTGCATTGGAAAATCATTACATTTTTACAGTGAAAAACAAAACTTGGAGATATTGCTGTTACAACAATTTATTGTAATTTATTTATTAACAACATAAATGTATTTAAACATGTTTGTGTGTGCGTGGCTGTGTGCGTGCGTGTATTTCACAAAAACTAAAGGAAAGCTTTAAATGTAGCCTATATTCTGACTAGTTTATTCGTTTTATATCAGTGATGCGCGGGTCAATGTATAAACAACCCGAACCCGACCGAAGTTTTCAAATAACCCGCCCGCAACTCGGACCGCAAAAAAAGAAAAAGAAAATATTGTACCCGACCCGCTTCCTGAACCGCATGTTTAATATCTGCGACTGACAGCAGCGATTATATGCGGCTATGCGGTGGAGATGCGTTCACTGTCAAAAATCATTCGGCATTAATTAGGTTATTTTGTTTTACAAACTTATTTTCTTATACAAACTTAACGAATGCACTTCAAAACGAAGTTTTCATATATAAATTCAGGAATCACGAATATGACAAAATAATATTATTTTTTATATATTAGTTGTATAGCTATAATAGTTGTATCAAATGAATAAGGAAATTATGCCTTGAATTTATTAAGTAATGTTTAATTTCGTTCGTTTCGCTCTCTGGAAATGTAAAGAAAAATACCGTTTTTACTTGGAATTCGTTTTTAATCCCTGGTTTTAAACAAGGATATACATGAGATAATTTATATATTATTGCTTGAATATTTCCTATAAATTACAAAGGTTTAATTGGAATCTTTATTTCAAACGACCCGACCGCCGCGACCCGAATATCATTAAAAATATTTTTGGATGACTGGTAACTGCGGGTAACCGCGGGTAACCGCGGGTGACCGCAAGCACCCGCTCATTTTGGATCAACCCGCGCATCACTGATCAAACAAATGAGCGCCGTTTTCTAAAGTCTATGAGCGCAGCACACACAAATAAACTAAATTGACATACTGCAGTTAAATTTCAAAATGTGGTGTTTTTATATTTATAACATTTGCATACAGTTCAGCAACATACATCACACGACCTGACGACCAAGAGAGCTGACAATTGACCATCACTTAATTTCACCTCACGATTGAAAATGTGACACTGATTTCATATGACAGTTCAACAAACAAGTTAATAATATTAAGTCACTTATATTTTTGATGAAATAATGACTGTTTTGGTCTATTTTAGCAGCGAAAATAGATCCGATGAATCCAAACAAAGATCACGAATTTGCATTTTTTTTTTTTTTTTCTGTTTTTTTTTGCTCCCATCCTGTAGCCTACTCGCGCCCCCCCGCAAGAGTGTCCGCGCCCCCCCGGTTGAGAACCACTGTATTAAAGGATGAGGTCCTTGCGTATCTGCTTGTTTGTGCGATATATACTATTGTGCCAACTGCAAATTATATCAATCTTCTATCGATCTTATATCAATCTTCTATTGGTGGTGGTGATTGGTCACACTGTTTTATCTGAAACAGATTCATAGGTCCACAGTCTCCCCCGACTTGACTTAATTTTGTTTTGTGTGTGCAGTTTGTCTGTGGTCTGTTAAAGCTTTTCATTGTTTCTTTCACAGAGCGGATCCCCAAACCTGTGTGTAACCAAGATTAATGGTCAAAAACAGCACATCATGACTATCACTTGAGGAAAATCATAAGAAGAGACTTTGCTGAGTGGGTCCCCCCCACCCAGGACAACAGCCAGACTCCATCTAGACCTTTTGTTCCTCACAGAGGAACAATTCACAGTCTTTTACATATGTAGATGCACCAAAATTGTGTCCTAATTCTGTTAAAACGAGTATCCCAAAAGCATCTTACTTGTAAAAAAATCATTACAGCAATATTGTGTAAAAAAAGCCTTTTAAAGTATTTAAATAATTAATATCCACTCACCCATAACAGTCAATTTGAATCTTTGTTCCTGCTCTTTAGGGTTGATGTCAATAGTGTAAACTCCACTATGTTCGACAGTTAAATTAGTTATAGTGATTTTTCCAGTTTTCTCATCAAGAGTTGTGATGCCTCTGAATCTCGGATTCGGGATGTTAAAACCATCATCATCCCATTCAATCGCCTTGATAACAACTCCACTGCTGCTTCTGTGTTTCCATATAATGCTGGTGACTGGAGGATTTATGTTGGTTGGACGAAAGGACACTGTATTACCCACTGCTTTTGTCTCACCTTGATCTAATGAAATATGCAGAATATGTTAGTGAACATTCAAGAAGCAATTTTCACACCCAAAACAATCCTACACTTTCCACTGAATTTGTACTGCAGGAAGCTGCCTCCTTGTCATTTTTTACTCATAACAAAAATCAAAACAATGTCTAAAAGCTGCTATGTGACAATAGCTGGATTTCCATCCAAAGTCAAACAAAAAATCATCACTTCCTGATAAACTGACACTATTTATCACTAAGAAAAGTAGGAGAAGCCACCGAATATATATGTATATATATATATATATATATATATATATATATATGTTACGTGGAGTGAAAGACGAGAGGCGAGCGGATCCATATGCGAGCCTTTATTATTGGGACGAGACAGATACATAGTCGTACAGGCAGGGTCAAATCGGGAGCAGACAGGAATGTAATAGGCAATCGTAGAGAATAATCCAATAAACCAGAGCGAGAGTCCGAAAGGCAGGCGGCTAGACAGTCAAAATAAGGAAACCAGGCGAAACCAAAGACAAAACACAGGGGACTAGGAACTCGGAACAAGAAACTAGGAGAACGCTAACAATACAACAATACAACAATCTGTGAAGTGCACTGGGAAGGACCGGGGCTTTTATAGGATGCCTGATTGGACACAGGGGCTGACACAATCAGTGTGGTGGAGGATGGGAGATGCAGTCCGGAGTGTGGTGCAACAGTCAGAGTGTGTAGGTGAGGTGAGAGTGACATCTGGTGGTGAGCGGACAACGGGACACCGACCAGATTCGTGACATAGCCCCCCCCCAAGGAGCGGCTTCCAGACGCTCGAAGGGAACAACAGTCCAGGGGAGCGGTGGGGTGGGAGCGAGACAGGGCGAGGGCTGGAGGGCCAGATCCATGTGGGGGACCCAGTGATTGAGGCAGGACCGACAGAGCAGGGTGGGGCCGGAGGCGGAGCAGGAACCCTCCAGGGCGGAGCAAGAGGTGCAGGAGCCCTCCAGGGCGGAGCCGGAGGCGGAGCAGGAGGCGCAGGAACCCTCCAGGGCGGAGCCGGAGGTGGAGCAGGAGGCGCAGGAGCCCTCCAGGGCAGAGCCGGAGGCGGAACAGGTGACGCAAGAGCCCTCCAGGGCGGAGCCGGAGGCAGAGCGTGAGGCGCGGGCGCCCTCCAGGGTGGAGCAGGAGGCGCAGGAGCCCTCCGAGGCGGAACAGGAGGCGGAGCGGCCCTCCGGGGCATAACAGGAATCTGCGTCACGGTCTGGGACCTGGGGAAAGCAGGGACAGAGGAGGCAGACAGAATAGGGGGAGAAGGCGCAGCAGCCCTCCAGGGCGGAACAGGAGGCGCCGCAGCCCTCCGGGGTGGAACAGAAACCTGCGTCATGGTCTGGGACCTGGGGAGAGCAGGGACAGAGGAGGCAGAGAGAATAGGGAGAGAAGCAGAGAGACCGAAGGATAACGCCGCCCCCATAGGAGGTTCTACAGCAAATGCTGACACCTCTGGGGGCAATGGCGCAGCTTCTCTGATAGGGAAGGCCTCTGGAGCAGACTTGAGACCAGACGGGACCTCTGGAGCAGACTTGAGACCAGACGGGACCTCTGGAGCAGACTTGAGACCAGACGGGAGCTCTGGAGCAGGCTTGAGACCAGACAGGAGCTCTGGAGCTGTCTTGTGAACTGACGTGGCCACTGGAACCGATTTGTGAACAGACGTGGCCTCAGGGATTGACTTGGGAACAGACGTGGCCTCAGGAGCTGACTTGTGAACAGACGTGGCCTCAGGGGCACAGTGTGCAGCCCACACACAACAAATGGCAACCGCCATTAAAGGAAGAGCAGCAGCGGGAGGTTGTCGTGGGTCCAGTACGCTGGCTATCATGATAGGCCGTGATCTTAGGATGTCTGACGAGATGTGACTTGGCTTAGGGTCATCGGACGGGGCATGGTAAGGCTCTGGGTGGTCAGACGAGACATGACGTTGCTCAGGACGGACCGACGAGACCTGACTTGGTTTGTGAAGTCCAGTAGTGGGTTGACTTGGTTTGTGGTGACCAACTGTGACTTGGCTGGGCTCTTGGAGACCAGCCGTGACCTGGCTAGGCGCAGGGACGACGGCTGTGGCATTACTGGACTTGTGACTTGGGAGCGAGAGCTCTGGGGTTTCAGAAGAAACGTGAGGAGGCTCTGGCCAGGCAGGCGAGACATAGTGTGGCTCGGGCGAGACGTGACTTGGACTTGAAGGAACGACTGTGACTTGGCCTGGCTTATGGAGATCAGAGGTGACTTGATCTGACACGAGAAGACCAGCGGTGACTTGAACCGGCTTGTGAAGATCAATGACTTTACTCGACTTAGGAACCACGACTGTGACTTTGCTTGACTCAGGAACCACGGCTGTGACCTTGCTTGACTCAGGAGGAGCGGCCCTGACTTCACTTGGCTTGTGAAGGTTAACAATGACTTTACTTGGCTCAGGAACGACAGCCTTGAGGTTGCTTGACGCAGGAACGACAGCCCTGACGTTGCTGGACTTGGAAGCTTGACTGGACTTGGAAACTTGACTTGGCTCTGGAATAACAGCAGCAGCTTGACTTGGCTCATGAGGATCTGCTATAACCTGGCTTGGCTCATGGAGATCCGCTGTACCGGGACTTGACTCATGAACGACATGGCTTGGCTCAGGAGCAACAGCTGTAACGTGACTTGACTCAGGAACAACATGGCTTGACTCAGGAACAACAGCTGTAGCGTGACTTGACTCGTGGGGAACAACTGTGACTTGGCTTGATTCGTGGAGAACGGCAGCTGTGTCTTGACTTGACTCTGTGTCTTGACTTGACTCAGGAGTAGCCGCCGCGATGTGAAGGAGCGCCACTTTAGCTGCCCATACTGTCATTAGGGGTGTGTCCAGCACGTGGGCCATCATGACCACAGGTGGCGTCCGGGTGCTGACCACAGGTTCTGGAATGGCAGCCATATTGTGGAGTGGCTTGGAGACGGCGGCCATCTTGTGGAGTGGCTTGGAGACGGCTGCCATCTTGTGCAGTGGCTCTGGCGTGGCAGCCATCTTGTGCAGTGGCTCTGGCGTGGCAGCCATCTTGTGCAGTGGCTCTGGAAAGATGGCTGTAATTTGACTTGAGACAGAAGCGACAGCTGTAATTTCACTTGACACAGGAACTACAGTTCTGGCTTGATTTGAAACAGGAAACACAGTTTTAGCTTGACTTGACACAGGAAACACAGTTGCAATCTGACTTGACTTGGAAACTTGACTTGACTCGGGAAATGCAGCTGTAAATTGACTTGACTCAGGAAACACAGCTGCAACTTGACTTGACTTGGAAACTTGACTTGACTCAGGAAGCACAGCTGCAACTTGACTGGACTCGGAAACTTGACTTGACTCAGGAAATGCAGCTGTAACCTTATATGGCTCTGGTATGGCAGCTGTGACGTGACGGAGCTCTGTTCTCGCCGCCATCTTGTGAACGGGCGCAGCTGTCGCCGCGATTAGATGAGCGCTCTCCACCATTTCACGAGCGATCCAGGCGGCAAACGCGCCCGTGGGATCGCGCTCCGGCATGACCGCCAATCCGCGGGTGGGACGCGCGGCCGCCACCACCGCGCTCCCTCTCCGCGACCCCCACGGCGCACGCCGAACCCACACACGACAACGCAAAGTTCATGAAGTCTCGCCTTTAACGGCTCGTTCACGCCATCACAGAATATCTCAATCTTAGTACAGTCCGGTAGGGTGGAATAATTGGAAATAGAAATGAACTCACGGATGTAACGATCCAGTGTGTGTGATCCCTGTTTGATCCTGAAAAGTGTTCTGTCTGTGTCCATATCTGTTGACTGTCCGGGGGTGAAGCTGCTGGATCCTGTTGTGACGGATAGTTCTGTTACGTGGAGTGAAAGACGAGAGGCGAGCGGGTCCATATGCAAGCCTTTATTATTGGGACGAGACAGATACATAGTCGTACAGGCAGGGTCAAATCGGGAGCAGACAGGAATGTAATAGGCAATCGTAGAGAATAATCCAATAAACCAGAGCGAGAGTCCGAAAGGCAGGCGGCTAGACAGTCAAAATAAGGAAACCAGGCGGGAAAGACAAAACACAGGGGACTAGGAACTCGGAACAAGAAACAAGGAGAACGCTAACAATACAACAATACAACAATACAACAATCCGTGAAGTGCACTGGGAAGGACCGGGGCTTTTATAGGACGCCTGATTGGTCACGGGGGCTGACGCAATCAGTGCGGTGGAGGATGGGAGATGCAGTCCGGAGTGTGGTGCAACAGTCAGAGTGTGTAGGTGAGGTGAGAGTGACATCTGGTGGTGAGCGGACAACGGGACACCGACCAGATTCGTGACAATATATATATATCATAAATTATTTGCACCTCAGAGTGAGCAGATAAAATACAATAAATGTGATCATTTCTTTCGGAGGTGGATTCCTGCAGTTTGGGAATGCAGTCATGTAAGACAGTTCTGGGATGCAATTACACAGAAATACTTTGATGACACACTTTGCGCAGGCATTTCAGAATGACAATAACAACATATCAAATGCTGTGGAACGACATCGTCCACTGGTTAGACAGGTTTTGTAACACATGTATCACGTGAAACAGTTTGACCAATAGAAGATCGTAAAAAGATTCAGCAGTGTGATGTCATGTCCCAACTGTTGTAGTGTCCGAGGAAATTTTATCTACTGAAAGTCCACCCAATATCAAAATGAGTTTCTGGAGCTTGATTAAATAAATGCTTCATTTTAAGCTATGAAACTTATAGGATTTTTTGATGGAACCTCATGTATGTCAAAAAATCAAGGCAAATTTGATTTCTCATATCATGACGCTTTAAAAATTATGGCATTTGTAGCCATTTTATCAAAAGACTAAAAACCTCTCTAAACAAGTGATCTGAGTGTTTTACTGAACATGAGAAATACTTAAATGTGTAAACACAACAATGAAATAGAAACATTATTATTAGACAGAATGAGTAACAAGTTGCAAGATTCTGGTGGATGAGTGATCTTCCAGCACTGTTTTATGTGTGCATCCATATTCTATCAAGACCTGTCAATCTGAGCTATCAAACCTATCCAAGCACGTTTCAGCTATAAAACAGTGTCTGGCTGGTCTCTACACATCATCTCTTCATATCCTATTCAAGATCTATGCTGTGTCCTAATTCACATACCATCTGTCCTATTAAAACGAGTATCCCAAAAGTATCTTAACTGTAAAAAAAAAAAAAAAAAAAAAAAAAAAATTATTACAGCAATATTGCGTTTAAAAAAAGCATTTTAAAGTATTTAAATAATCAATATCCACTCACCCATAACAGTCAATTTGAATCTTTGTTCCTGCTCTTTACTGTTGATGTCGATGGTATAAACTCCACTATGTTCGACAGCTAAATTAGTTATCGTGATTTGTCCAGTTTTCTCATCAAGAGTTGTGATGCCTTTGAATCTCGGATTCGGGATGGCAAAACCATCATCATCCCATTCAATCGCCTTGACAACAACTCCACTGCTGCTTCTGTGGTTCCATATAATGCTGGTGACCGAAGGATTTATGTTGGTTGGACAAAAAGACACTGTATCACCCACTGCTTTCGTCTCACCTTGACCTAATGAAATATGTATGTTAGTGGACATTTAACAAGCAAATTTCACGCCCAAAACAATTCAACCCTTTCCACTGAATTTGTACTGCAGGAAGCTGCCTCCTTGTCATTTTTGACTCATAACAAAAATTAGAACAATGTCTAAAAGCTGCTATGTGACAACAGCTGGGTTTCCATCCAAAGTTACGAATTTAACTTATGCCCAAAATTCGAATGTCGCATAAAACATTTGAGAATAAGGGTTTTGCTGTCCCATAGCGCAAAGTCACGTGTCTTTTTTGATGCGTATGGAGACATTATACAGCAAATGCATTTCCATCTTTTATTATTCGCATTAACGGTTATTATTTGCATTAACCGTCAAAACCACCTCAAGCGAACTTTTTTGTGAATTAAGGGTTTTGTGGCGTTTACATCACTCGTTTCTGATGCGATATACTTCAAAATGGGCATAAAAACAGAGTAATGGAAACATAGCAATGTGTCCAGTAAACAAGCTTAAAAACCCAGAACCAGTGAGCAGGGTTTCTGCAGGTTTTATGAGGGTAAAATTAAGACTTTTTTAAGACCTTTTTAAGACTAACTAAAAAAAAAAATAAATAAATAAAAATCGAAGGAAAAACAATACATCAGTGTTCCCGAAGTATAGTTCGAGTTTTATTTTTACTTTCAAATTAGCAGCAATTCAATGTCTAGCAATTGTTTGCTTTTAGTTCGTTTGAGTTTTCCCTCTTTTCCTCACTTTCCTTCAGCAAAAGTGCTGTGCACAATTTACTTTCACTTTCAAATTAGTAGCAATTTAAAATCAAGCAGTTGTTTGTTTTTAGTTTGTTTGAGTTTTCCCTCTTTTCTTAACTTTCCTTCGGTTTTAAGTAGCTTGTAAACAGGCTAAATGGCCAATGCTGGCCAAATGGTTGCCCCAAGCAGAATTGTGTTGTTGTGTCCCCTCCCTCATTATGGAAGTCAAAAAAAAAAACAAAAAAAACTATTATACAGGGTCAAAATAAAACTTTAATAAAATATAAAAGTAAATGAATAAATTGCAATTAAATTGTATTATTTATAAATGACAGTAGATCTAGACAGTTACGTATGACTATGATTTTATTAGGCCTAATACAGTTATTGATTTTATTAGGGATGTCCCGATCAGGTTTTTTTGCCCTCGAGTCCGAGTCCGAGTCATTTGATTTTGAGTATCTGCCGATACCGAAACCCGATCCGATACTTCAGTAATACATAAAGAAAGAATAAAGAAGAGCGAAGAAACGGATCCAGGATGTTCATTTTTTTCTTATTTTAACATTCAACAACTCTGTTAACAAACAGAGCACTTCTGTGAGGTGGCTTGAACAATCAAGTTCACATATTGCGTCTTTTGCGCGCTCAAGTTCGTTATTTCAAATGTAGACGCGCGGCAACTGCGCTCATAACGGAAGCGTCGCGGTCGCGACGTGCAGGCGGTGCAATGCGCTCGGTTTTTTCAGGCGCATCTGCACCGCATCGAGATGAAAACATCTCAACTCTTCAGAATGCTGCAAGCGCACCGCGGGTCATGTGACGAGATTCAACCAATTAGCTCCATCCTTTCCCGTAACAACATTGAAAGCTCAGTCAAGATGGAAAAACAGCTGATCATAGCTGTACATTTTTTAATAAATTTAGTAGCAGAGCTAAAGCAAGCGATTTTTAGTGCTGGAAATCCGTTTGTCCTTTGATGAAACTTCTGCCTCTTAATTGCGAGTGCGGGTTATGGTCACAGCAACGGCAGACGCCACGGGAGCGCAAGCTACAGAGCGCTTTGGAAAGGAGGAAAGATCGGCGCGCCTAGCGTTTTCCACACGTTTTTAGGCACGATATGTGAACGGCCCCTAACTCTGTGCCACCGCATAACTATAGGTGTGTTCAAAAAATATATACATATTTATTCGAGTCCTGATCGGGAGGTAACGTCCGATTCCGATCGAGTCTGAAACCACGTGATCGGATCTGGACATCCCTAGATTTTATTGTCTCAAGCATCCAGAAAACACACAAAAGAAAATTAGGCAGTTTTACTACGATAAAACCATGGTTAATTTTGGCAAGGGTTGTGATGTCCACATGTTTTTGTGAAGAAATTATAGAGGTTGTAGCATTTCTATCCCAAAATGAAGTGGATATTTGAATTAAATGCTTGGTCACTATTAAACTATTAAATGATTTGATCGTCCTGTAAGTGTAATAACAACCATTTTTAGGCCTTTGGCGCCCTTTGCAGGCATTTGTAATAACACGTAATATACATAAATTGTTTATTTTGTATTAGCCCACATTATGTATTTTAACAGTGTTATTTAATGAAACCATATGATTATTTTTAATTAACCGTTCATTATTGCCTCATTGTTTTTATATAGGTTAGTGCATTTTAAACCTTGGAAACTAGCAGGTGCATTGGTATTGGTCAAATTATTATGGACATTAAAACGTTTTTAACGCCAACAGCCAAAAAAGTTTCTTAGGATTATGAACGCACCTGAAAGTGATACACGGGCGTCATCTTGGCTTTTTTTCTTTTTCTTTTCTCGGCGCTGGACCGCTTATAGTATGATTTGGTCAGCCGCAAACATTAGACTACTTGAAGTGAGGGAAGGCGCGGGCGATAATGGCGCGTTACGTGTGCTTAGCCTACTGCATTTGTATATGTATATGTATATGTATATGATAATATTACTATAGAACGAAAGCTTTTTTTTTTTTTTGTTGAGCAAATGGGATGGTGCCCACCCTGGCAGTTAGTGTCCTAAATTAGCGGCATTAACGTAACGAACTTTTATTAACAAAACGAATAATAATACACCATGTTATATGCCTAATATAAAATAATAACTTACACAAAGTTTAAATGGGTATACAAAACTGAAAAACACTGTGTAACCAAATAAATAAGAAACGTAGAACATTTATTAGCAAAACGAATAAGAAAGCTTGGAAGCACGGCGTACACCTTGCTTATAAAATTTAAAATAAAATACACAGTTTAAATAGATAAAAATCAGCATACACTACGGAACCAAATAAATATGAAATTTCCACTAGCACCTTAGATAAATGGCAGAAGTCAACAGGCTTTTCAAAATCCAAAATATTTTTAAAACATGCGCTTTTGCATTTCGTTTTGAAACTCTTCCGCCATATTCTTGTCTTTCTCACCTCTCTCTTCTTTTCAGTCAGCTCTACTCACTTTACGTGATAAATGAAATCTGACCTGTGATGCGATTGTCGTTCGGCACACTGCATTGAGCAGCCGAGTTCAGTTTTAATTGTATTGTCTGTTCAACTGAACTAAATGATTTTTATTACTATATAAAAATCAAAACGACAAGTTCTTCTTCGGGTGCATGACAGATGAAGCAGCACATACCGCCATCTACCGCGTATTGTTAAATGAATATTGAGCGACCTAAGCAATGTAGCACAGAAATTACGCATCCGCTTCACTTTAAAATGAAACGCATGAGGAAACAATCCCTCACAAAAATTAATGCCATGATCATATGAATGTAAGACTTTTTGTTCTGATTTAAGACCTTTTCCAGGCCTTAATTCACGGAAAAGCGGTTTAAGACTTTTTAAGACTTTTTAGGACCCACGGAAACCCTGTAAATGCTATCATCTTCTTACAGTCTCAGCAAAGACATGTGGAAAAGAGCTACTAGAGGGAGCGTCTTGTGCCATCAAGCTAAAAACAATAAACAATGAAAAACCTAATGAGATACAATGGTTCCATTTCTCCAGTGATGCCATAATTCACAGGAAAAATGGGAATATCAGGACAAACACTCTAAGTGTAACAATAGAAGAAGATGGATCATTAACATCATTAATATAAGTGTTAGTCTGAGGAATGCCGGCAAATATATATACCATGCTTTTAATATTGATGGTACAGAGATTGGTTCCGGAGAAGAGGAAATTAATGTTTATGGTAAGACAACAAATATTTGTACATGCAATGCAAATAATAGCAAAATAATACCATACATTTCTAAGTAGCTCCAGTAGGAAATAACTGCCATGTTTCTGCCTTAGCAAAGGCTCCTAAACCTACTGTGACTGTATCCTGGTATAAAAAAGACATCCAGAATGAAAAAAAACCCTCAACTGTTCTTGACATCTGTCAGGCATTCACCACAGCCACCTTCACCTGCCACGTCACCAGTATCACCACCCACCCGCTCATCCTCACCAGAATTCTAATCACTTGCACCTGATCCCAATCAGCCACACCCTACAAAAGGACTCTCTGCCAGTCTCCCCTTGTCGGGTCTACCGTTCACACCCCATGACGACAGCTCCTGGCCTCATGCTATTTCTCTCCGTCGAACTCTCCTGTACTCACTGGTTCCAACGTGGCTTTCTGAACTGGGCAATCACCTTCACATTCTCACAAGGACTGTCAGCTAAGATATATCTTTTACCATTTGTCTCTAACACTGTGTATTCATCCATCCGTCTAATAAACGCTGGTTTGGTTTGTCACTCACCTCTCGTCTCCTCCGTGTGTGTGTGTGTGTGATAGAAGACCTGACCGACACAAAGATGAGCACCGAGACACCCGCTGCAGTAAATCCTCTCATTGAGTTGGTGAACGTCTTTAAGGCGGCGTTAATTCCACCACCTGCCTCAGGATGTCCCATGGCCATGCCCGCCACATTTGCGGGCGAGGCAGCTGAGTGTAGCGGTTTTCTTCTACAAGTCAACCTGTACATCCAGATGCAATCACAACAGTTTCCCTCGGAGAACGCCAAAGTCACTTTCCTCATCTCACTTCTTACCGGCAAGGCCCTACAATGGGCAAAAGCGATCTGGAATTCCGACAACCCCATTATTAACTCCTATGAACAGTTTACCAGTCATTTCTCTGAGGATTTCAGCACAGCGACCAGCACTCTCACCACTTCCGATCAGCTGTTCCGCCTGCAACAGGGGACTTCTTCGGTCAACGAATACACTCTCCACTTCCGCACACTGGCGGCAGCTAGCGGCTGGAATGAAGTCGCGCTACTGGGTGCATACCGGCAAGGACTCAACCCAGAAATTCGCGCTGCCATGGCTCTGTACGATGACAGCATTGGATTGGAATCCTTCCTTCAACGTACAACTAGAGTTTCTCAGCAGCTAGCCACCTGCCAGCCACCGGTAACCGATCCTCAGCCTGCCTTGGTGGCTGCTAGCCTCCCAGTATGAGAACCCATGCAAGTTGATACCACCCGCCTCTCATGCACCGAACGAAATCATTGCATCACTCTTGGACTGTGTCTATATTGTGGTCATTCATCACCCTACATCACTCTGCAGGTTGGATTATTTCATAAAGAGGAGATACAATTTCTGGTACTGGAGGAGTCAACCGTGAGCATCATCCTGGGACACCCCTGGCTGCGTCTTCATCGTCCGGAGCTCCGCTGGGATCCCTGTGACGTCACTCGTTGGAGTCAAATGTGTTATACCCAATGTCTATCCAAGTTACCTCATCCACAATCTGTTCCAGTTCTGGTGGCATCTACACATGTTGAGAGTCCTGAACCCGCCTTTACAACCGAAATCCCAGCGGAGTACACAGCGTTCCAGGATGTGTTCGGTAAGCAAGCAGCCACCCATCTTCCACCTCATCGGCCATGGGACTGTGCCATTGACTTGCTGCCTGGAGCTCAACTACCCAAGGGAAGGGTGTATCCTCTGTCCATCCCGGAGCGGCAGGCGATGGAGGAGTACATCTCGGAGGCTCTTAATCAGGGATTCATCTGACCATCTACCTTGCCGGCCGCTTCAAGCTTTTTCTTCGTGGGTAAGAAGGATGGAGGTCTCGCCCTTGAAGAGCTTCGTGGAACCCAGGTCTTCACGAAGCTGGACCTGCGGAGTGCTTACAACCTCATTCGCATTCGTGCGGGAGACGAATGGAAGACCACCTTTGTAACACCTACGGGGCACTACGAATGCCAGGTCATGCCTTACGGCTTATCCATCAGTCCTTCTGTCTTCCAAACGTTTATGAACGAGGTGTTCCGGGAGTTCCTCCATCGGTTTGTCGTGGTCTACATTGATGATATTTTGATCTACTCCCAGGAACATGGCCAAACATCGCCGGCACGTCCAGCAGGTCCTTCACAAACTCCGCCAGCACAATCTGTACCTTAAACTGGAGAAATGTGAGTTCCATAAACCATCTGTACAGTTCCCAGGGTATATCATCAGTGCCGAGGGTGTGCAGATGGACCAGGGGAAAATCCACGCCATTCAAGACCAAGGCCTCAACCTAGCAGTATAAAAGAACTCCAATGTTTTCTGGGATTCTCCACCTTCTACCATCTTTTCATTAAGGATTACAGTACCGTCACAGCTCCGTGCACCTCCCTCCTGAGGGGCAAACTTAAACATCATCTCTCCTGGAGCCCCGCTGCCCATGAAGCTTTCCAACAACTCAAGCACATCTTCAGCACTGCACCCCATTACACCATCCAGATCCAGAACTCCCGTTTACGGTTGAGGTTGACGCTTCCACCACTGGAGTGGGTGCAGTGCTTTCTCAAGCTGTAATATTCTTAAAACATTACATTTTGACAGACAATTTTATTCAAAATGATTGACATTACGTTCAGTGTATAATCTTTTAGTAGTCCATGCATTAGCTGCTAAATAAATAAATACCAACCTATTACATTGTTACCATAAATAAATATTTTTTAACTGATAAATAAATAAATAAATAAAATACTCATCCAAATCTTGGTTAAAACTAAAATAAATTTTCTGAAAATGTATTGTCATTTATATATATATATATATATATATATATATATATATATATATATATATATATATATATATATATATATATATATATATATATATATAATATTTATTTATTTATTTATTTTATTTTATTTTTTTTGTTTGTTTGTTTTCCCCTAAAAATAAAACATTTAAAATATGCTAAAACTGCAAAACTTACTAGAGCCTGTCTGACATTGATGTACTCTGTAGAGGTGTGGCAAAGGGAACCTTTACAGTGACAGCTGAACCTGATATTCTCTGATTTTAATGAATGTCTGATGGTGTTGACAATGAGTGGGGGCACAACTTTGAAACCATTTGAAACACGCATGTGTCATTGAAAAACAACCTTGCATTGATATGAGCTATTGAGCGTTTATAAGTTCAAAAGTTTTATAAGTGTTGCTTTTGATAAAACAAGCCCTTTTTCATCGTTAAAAATTATTTTTATCAATTTTATAGCATATGAATGATTGAACCCTTCTCTGTGGACACACTGTAGTGAGAAGACAATATGTGTCATAGATTTGACATAATAATAATAAAATTAAAAAAGTGGATACTTGTGTTAAATACATTCTATTATTAATCCCTCATAACATTTACAATTAAAAATATTTTCTTTTTAAACCCAATAGCAGTTAAAATCACTGTTTACAACTTATTATGGCCTAAGGAGCCTGTAATTTGCCATTTTGCAAAATGACAGAAGATTTCGCACCAAAATGTACTATATGTACCATAATGATAAAACTTAACTGATCAACATTACAGATTCTTTATGAATATTCATACACATGAAGGTTTTCACGCATGTAAACTATTACATAATTAATAACTTAATTTTAACTTAATAATTTAATTCCGCTACACAAAGAGTGCAACTTTTTAACATTAAAGTCACATCTAGAGTTTATAAATACATCTATATAAATAAGAAAATTGAAATCAAAACCCAAACAAACAATTTTGTCAATATATGCTAGTTGTTTGGCTCTCTGTGTGCTGAAAAAAACTGAAACTTATATAATCAATAAAAGCTGTCACTCAATACATTCCAATCTCACAAAGTTCCATTATAATGAATAAATCTCTCATTTATATTGTGTATACTTTCTTTGTTTCAATGAGAAGGATCGCAATGACCGATCAGAGGTGTTCGAGAAATCAACAGATATGTCTGTGACTGGCTACATTGCCCAAAGGGAGAGGTTGACGCATCTGTTGAGATGCATGAGAGTTTGCAGACTTGAATTGATTGTTCTGCACAAATAACATCTTTTGTTGATGATTCTGCATAACTGCCATCTACTTGCAAAACTGCAGACTTTCTCTTCTCTTTTCTGTTTTTCTGTGATCGGAAATTTTTTCTGTCTCCTCGCACTGATTGTGAAAAGGTTCTGGAACATTTACTATTGGCCTAAACATATTTTGTTGTTGAGATAAAAAGTTACATTGAAGTTGCATATTTGTTGAGATCATATTTAAGAGGCAGTTCAGGTACAATACCTCCTTAAGGCAATTCTAAATTATTACCAGCTCAGTCAGGAGCTCAGGTTCCCTTTCCAGGAACTCGATCTGCGTCCTCTAGGGGCCGCTATGGGGAACGCCGTCTGTGTGACCCGTGTCTGAAGCCTACATACAAAAACATCAACAAAGTTGGCCGGCGACAGCCTATGACGTCACTTCCGGCGCGACTCGTCGCTGCCGGCGCGTCACTACCGGTGCGACCATAGTATAAAAGGACACTGGTAGAACAGGACGGTCTCTTCTTCGTCTTCACTGACCTTTTGTCTGTAACCAAAAGCTCGAATTATGTACATGTTTTAAGGACAGCTCGCGTGTGACGATGCGTGGTAAGGAGCAAGCGCTCTTTGCTCCCGTGGGAGTTTATTGCGTTCTTTGCTTGTCTGTTGCGGGCTGTGTGTGCGGTAGGGAGCTGAATGCGATCGTCACATTCAGTGCTTATTTCTTGTGAGGGACTGGCGTGCTCTCATAGCCGCTGCACGGAGCTTACGGGCTGTGTGTGTGGTTGGGAGCAGCGCATCCAGCTCGCGAGGGAAGTGGATATGCTCATCACGATACATTTGCAAAGACGGGAGGTGAGTCTTCTCTATACCCGAATTTGCTTGAGTATGTTCACATCGGACATTAACAACGCATTCGCGGCGGTGGCTCCGTTCCGCCTGATTCCCGGGGGAGGCTGGCACGTGGGCAGAGCGTGTTCAGCTCCCGAGGGGATTGAACATTTGCTGCTCATTGCGGTTGTGGTGTTAGTTTTCTGCCAATATTCGGGTGTATGGACAGAAAATAAAAAGGGACCTCCCTAGTATAGAGATAGATGTTTATAGTCCTGCTATTATTATGTGATTAAGTGCAGCTATCTGAGGCTAGCTATGTGTTAACTTGTCCCTTCCTGGAAAGCATTGCTGTCTGAGGATAGCAATGTGCTGGCTGGGGTTGTGCAAATGGTCGGATGCGACTGCCGGTTCCATGGTTGGTCATGGGTCTCCGTCGCCCGCTGTCGGGTGGGGCTGCGTGTGCTGCACGGTGCCGTGGTTCACTGGTGGGCTGCGCAGGGTTGCGCAGGGTTGCGCAGGGTTGCGCGGCTTGTCGATGGGCTAGGGCTCTGTGTGATGGGTGCCTCTCCATCTGGCCCAGCGTGGAGGGGGTTTGTGGTGTTGCTGCTGGGACGCCTGCGGTGGTCGCGTCCGTTTGTTTGCACAGCCCTAGTGCTAGTTAAGACCCTTGTTTGGTGTTCTTAATAGCAGCTTTCTGGCCAGAATTATGTGCGGGAACCACAGATGGGTGAGTACGATCCTTTTTATGTCTCTAGAGAACCTTTCCTAGAGTCGTCTATCTAAGGATAGCCAGGTGTCAGATTGGTGATCGCTGCCCTTTCTAGGGTTTCTAATAGCGGTCTCTCTGAGTTTTAGCCAGGTAAGTGCTGCCCCCCCCCCGCTTGGGATATAGGTAGACAGCCCATTCTTTACGGTCAGGTCAATCTTGGTTGGTTCCCCTTTTCTGTTAACTCGGTGATTGCTCCCCTTCATAGGGTTTTTAAGCAGTGGTCTCCCTGTGTCCCTGCCTAGATGTTGTTATCTCCCCTGTTAGGGTTATAAGAAGATGACCCACTATGATGGTATGGGCAGTTTCTCAAGAGGGTCTACCGGGCTAACTGGAGTCATGCGTGGGAACCACGGTGGGTGAGTACGATCCCTTATTATGTGTCTAACCATGCTGTATTTCTGGGACCTGTCTCGTGTGTTTCCTTTGGTAGGTCCTCTTCGAGCACCCCCCTCTGGTCTTCGACTATGGTTATGGGCTGCTTGCCTGGATCTGCCTTCGGCATATCGAATGGGAAACTTTCAGGTCCCCACTACAGCACTACATCTAGGGCTATGGTCCTATCTCCAGGTAAGCTCTTCGGAAATCCTTTCTCGCAGGAAGCTCCTGGACATCCTTGGGTAGACACATGGACCTGAGGCCACCTGGCTGAGACCCTCTATCGGCATCCCGCCCTGAGGGGCCTCCTGTTTCTGGGTTTCCACCTTTATCATACAGACCTATTCTCATGCCTTTTTGGTGATCTAGCGAGTCGCCCCTCCGAGGAGTGGGCTTGATCACGCTATGTTTTACTATCTTACGAGTCAGAGTCGTTTCTGCTGAAACTCTCTGGGTGCTTTGAGGAGCCTTTGGCTACATTCTTGGCCCTTGTTCTCGAGGTTCTGCGGGCCTTGATAGAGCGGGGTCCATGCTTTCCATCGAGATGGTAAGCACAGGTCTGAGTGAGGTGAGAATGGCTTATGCCACCTTAAGAGAATACCCGCAGCACAGCCCGAGGGCTGGGGACGCTACTGCTCTCTGTGCAGTCTTATAGAGGTGGCTCCCTGTCATATCTGATCTCTGTGATCTCTTCCTAGGCCTCCTTTACAGGGCGCGACGATGCTCCCCTTTCTACGGAAAGGGTTTGCTGAGAGCTCGTCCCCCCTGGGGGGATTAGGTGTTCCTCCCGTTTCTCGGGAGTAGAAGCCTGTCCCGATACACTTCCTTCTATTTTGGTTAAATATATCGGCTCTATGGCAGTATTATTAGACAGTCAGCTGTGGCTACTGTCTGCTTGGTGCAGTATGCTCCCCTCCTTTCGAGGGTTTTGCTTTGAACATTGCCCTATCGGGCAACTAAGGTTCGCCCTTACTGCCTTCCCCTTAGGCCAAAGGAACTGATCGCAGGGATCAGATCTAGAGAAAGATCTCCGTGATCAGATCTCTTCCAAGGCCTCCCTTACAGGGCACGACGATGCTCCTCTTTTTACGGAAAGGGTTTGCTGAGAGCTCCTCCCCCCTGGGGGGATCAGGTGTTCCTCCTGTCCCTCGGGAGCAGAAGCCTGTCCCGATACACTACCTTCTATTTTGGTTGAATGTATCGGCTCTATGGCAGTATTATTAGACAGATAGCGGCGGCTACTGTCTGCCTGGCGCAGTATGCTCCCCTCCCTTTGAGGGTTTGCTTTGAGCACTGCCCTATTGGGCAACTAAGGTTCGCCCTTACTGCCTTCCCCTTAAACCAAAGGGACTGATCACCGAGATCAGATCTCGTCCAAGGCTCCTTTACAGGGTGCGACGATGCTCCCCTCCCTACGGAAAGGGTCTGCTGAGAGCTCGTCCCCCCTGGGGGGATCAGTGGCTCCTCCTGTCTTGAGAGTAGAAGCCTGTCCCTATACACTGCCTTCCCTGTTTGGTTAAGTGTATCGGCTCTATGGCAGTTTAGTAGACAGATAGCAGTGGCTACTGTCTTTCGGGATAGTATGCTCCCCTCTCTTTGAGGGTTTGCTTTGAGCATTGCCCTATTGGGTGACTGAGATTCGCCCTTACTGCCTTCCCCTTAGAGCCTTGTTATGCCGGCAATGCTGCCCTCACTCTGAGGGTCTTCTTATTTCACCGTTTCTCAATGGTACGTCTAAAAATCCATTCTTATGGTAAGGCCCACACGAACTTTTGGGCGCTTTCTCACATCCATGTATATGGTAAGTGCGCACACAAACCTTTGGGCACTTTCTAAAATCCACACTGTGGTATGGAATGCACCGGAGTTCTGCGTCCATTCTAAAATCCTTTATGGTAAGGGATTCACGCGCTATTGCCCGCACCCTTTCTTGAGATGGTTAGAACCCCGACCTGGGTCCCACTCCAGAGCATCTGCCAGGCTAAAGGAACGGTATGACGCACTCTAGTCCCAGCGCGCTCTTTATTCATGCTCATCCGCTTTTGAGCAGGGAGTTACCACTTGCGTTCTGTAATACGGCTCCTGAGGGAACCTTGCAGAGCTGTGGTAGCTCCCGGGTGACAGGCCAACCTAGGTAATCCTAGGCTTTTGGCTATATCCCCTTAAAGGAATACCTCGGTTTCCAAGCTTGAGGCTCTACCCCGGGTCCAGTGTTCTGACCCTTGCAGGTAAGTTTGGGTATGCAGCCCAGGCTCTGGCCGTAGGGGATATGTCACTGACAGCTGTCACTACATCTCAGGGGCAACTCCCTTAAAGCCTAGGAAGTTGGTACTTGGTGCTTGTCTCTATGATGACAGGCACTCCCCTCAGCATGGCAGCGTGGGTATAACCGTTCCCCATAGCGGCCCCTAGAGGACGCAGTTCGAGTTCCTCAAAAGGGAACGTCTCAGGTTACGTATGTAACCTTGGTTCACTGAGAAGGGAACGAGACACTGCGTCCTCTAGGCCCTTCGCCATGCTTCGGATGTGAGCTTCAGACGAAGAAGCGACCATCCTGTTCTACCAGTGTCTTTTTATACTATGGTTGCACCGGTAGTGACGTGCCAGCAGCGACGAGTCGGAAGTGATGTCATAGGCTGTCGCCGGCCAACTTTGTTGATGTTTTTGTATGTAAGCTTCAGACACGGATCACGCAGACGGCGTTCCCCATAGCGGCCCCTAGAGGATGCAGTGTCTCTTTCCTTTCTCAGGGAACCAAGGTTACATACATAACCTGAGACGTTTTTTAGCTGAAAATGATCTCATAATCTGCTCAAGGCTGCCACATACAGGCTTTATAGTAAACTGTTTACCAGTTTTGTTAACTGTCTACTACAAGGACTTTACAGGCTGTTCATGTATTGTGGCTATATGATTAGTAAATGATTTTACATTCAGGACAATAGTTTGGTTAAAGTTCAGTTACAGTTGGCACATTTTTATTGGATCAATTATGTTCTTTTTATAGACTAAAACTGTGAAATTGTTATCAGAGTAAAACTGACTAAAATAAATGAATGACATGACAAACTACTGACTCAATTTAAAGGACATTTTCGTAAAAAGCTGCAAAAATGGTTTGTACACCATGAGTGTGAAAAAACAACCAAAAGGACAAATCTGAGATAAAAAAAAAAAAACAAAAAAAAAACAAACAAAAAAAAAACACCACTTTACTGAGAAACGGCAAATGACCGTAATGCTAATGACTAAAAGACACAAATGATGACTAAAAGAAAAATCAGTAACAAAATTAACACTGGGGCAAAATGACATGTGCCTGAATGAATTTAAGCTGCATTCTTCACATCTTCACCTAATGAATGAAATATGAGCGATATTTTGTTAATGAACTGTAACAGGACTCGACAGACAGCGTGGATAGATCCAAGTGTGAGCTTTATTGTACAGATCATGGTCAAGACAGGCAGGGTCGAACAACAGCAAACAGTAACATCCAAGGGCAAGACAAAAGCATAATCAAAAACACTGGCGTGGGTTGAGGCAGACAGCGATACAATCGTAAAACAGGGTAAGCAGTCCAAGGTTGAGATCCAAGAGAGCAGTCCAAATTAACAAACAAACAAGGCAATGAAACAAGGCAAAAACTATGGGCAATGAAACAAGGCGAAGAAACAAAGCAAAACCATGGCAGAAGTCCACCATGTTAGATCCCAAGGAGCCTGGAGCCATGGCAGGACAGGCAGAGCAGGGAGCCATGGCGGGGCAGGCAGAGCAGGGAGCCACGGTGAAGCAGATGACCACCACAGCAGAGCAGAGGAGAGCAGGAATCCCCATGGCAGAGCTGAGAGTTCTGGGGTAGCCCCTTTGAACGTGGCTGGACAGGAGAGTATGGGACTGGCCTTCTTGGCAATGATATGATGGGCAGAGAGTTCATGATTGGCCTCCTGGGCTGTGACATGGCAGGGAGACAGTTCAGAGGTGACCTTCATGACCATGACAGGACGGTCAGGCGTGGCGTGAGCAGGCTTTGGTTTGGTTGGTATAGCGTGAACAGGCTTTGGCTTGGCAGGCTTGGTTCTTGTGAACTGGTGTAGGGATGGCGGCCATCTTGTGAACTGGCTCTGGGAGGGCAGCCATGACAGGTGCAAACTCTGGAAGGGCGGCCGTGATGAGTGCAGGCTGTGGCTTGGCAGACGTGACGAGTGCAGGCTGTGGCTTGGCAGACGTGACGAGTGCAGGCCCTGGAGCGGCAGGCGTGGCGTGAACAGGCCCTGGAGTGGCAGGCATGGCGTGAACAGGCCCTGGAGTGGCAAGCATGGCGTGAGCAAGCCTTGGCTTGGCGGACATGACGTGAGCAGGCCCTGGAGTGGCAGGCATGGCGTGAGCAGGCTTTGGTTTGGTGGGTATAGCGTGAACAGGCTTTGGCTTGGCAGGCTTGGTGTGAGAGGTCTCTGGCTTGCTAGACATGACGTGAGCAGGCTTGGCAGACATGGCGTGAGAGAGCTCTGGCATGATGTTAACAATTCCGGACATAACGTGAACACTTTGGTGTGGCAGATACTGGAGGATGGCAGGGTTTCTCATCAGCGATCCCCACAGTAAATGCAGAGCCACTCAGAAGCAAGGCAAGTCAAGGTAACGCACCCAATGAGGGTGATCACCTGGCACCCTACTTGAGATGTCCTTACATAATCCAAAGTAAAAAATGTCCTTTAGGAAACTTTCTTTAAAATCAACCAAGTGACAGTTCTTGACATATACCGGTTACCTTGACGGAGACGATCCGGATTCATTGTGATCTATGTTCAGAAAGCTGCTGGATCTGTGGTAGGCGAAGTATTCTGTAACAGGACTCGACAGATAGCGTGGATAGATTCAAGTGCTAGCTTTATTGTACAGATCATGCTCAAGACAGGCAGGGTCGGACACCAGCAAACAGTAGCATCCAAAGGGAAGACAAAAGCGTAATCCAAAACACTGGTGTGGGTTGAGGCAGGCAGCGATACAATCGAGCAGTCCAAAGTAACAAATAAACAAGGCAATGAAACGAGGCAAAAACTATGGCAATGAAACAAGGCGAAGAAACAAGGCAAAACTATGGCAAGGAAACAAGGCAATGGCCATGGAAAAAACTACAAGGAAACAAGGAAAACGCTTGGTAGAGTCCACACAGCCAAGTCCTGTTTGGCATGGCCCTCCTTAAATGGCTGCCAAACAGGAAGTCACCAAAGAAGAAGCAGAGGGAGTGGTAACAGACAGTACATGGGCAAGGGCTCCCTCTTCTGGCGTGGCGTTACATGAACCTTCAAACAAGTAAGTCTCTGTTAGTACCACCTGCTTAATTTCTGGATGATCACTAGAACAAAGTACAACAGTGAACATGAAAATAAGTCTTGTGCTGTTATTTTCAAATGAATGATATTTGCTTTGATATTTTATTTATTGTAATGACACATTTTTAAGAGTGACATATAGGTGTACAAGCCTGAATGGAAGTACTACTAACTTCTAAAAAGAAGGGTGTATGTACTGTAAGTACCACCGGAAACCACCCAAAAATAATCAGACTCACAGTGATTTTCCTCATTAGTAAATAATGAAGTAAACTGCTGTCTTACCTTTAAACAGATCTCTCTCATAGACTGGATCACTGGTCTTCTCATTCACGGTGTTCTTGAGTGTGCAGGTGTAGTAGTTGTCTGGATTTCTTTTGTCTTTGACTATAATGAACTCTCCTGTCCGACTGTGCGGTGAGCCCTTCAGTATTTCTCCAGCAGAATTCTTCCAGATGATTGTTTCACTGTATTCGCATATTAAATACACAACATCAGGGTTTTTATCACTCCTATTTATTTGTATCACAGGTTTGGGGAACGGCACTGTGGAAGAAACAAAGAAAAACTTGAATGATACTATCAGACTGTAATAAGCAGCAGAGGATGACTGTTATTTTGTTAAACAGAACTGAAAAACAACGCAATGACATCACAGGTTTTGGTTGACCAATTGGTGGAAAGGGGCGTGTCATGGCCGCCCACATGTTGAAAACTAATTTTGAAGTTGGTTAGCCGTATTCTACCCGTGAACCAAAAAAAAGAAAGAAAAATAAATAAAAAGAAAAAAATCAAACCAAAGGAGCCATTTTTTTTGCTCATTTTATTTATTTTTAATTTTAATTTAAGTATTGGTCTGCACAAGTAAATGCACAAGTCTAGGACTATAGGCTTAAACGAGAAGTCCACTTCCAAAACAAAGATTCACATATAATGTACTCACCCATGTCATCCAAGATGTTCATGTCTGTCTTTCTTCAGTTGTAAAGAAATTATGTTTTTTGAGGAAAACATTTCTGCATTTTTCTCCATATAATGGACTGATATGGTGCCCTGATTTTGAACTTCCAAAATGCAGTTTAAATGCGCCCTCAAACGATCCCAAATCCGGTTGTAAACGATCCCCGCAGAGGAAGAAGGGTCTTATCTAGCAAAATGATCGGTTATTTTCATAAAAATAATACAATTTAAGTACTTTTTAATCTCAAACGCTCATCTTGTCTTGCTCTCCTTGAACTCTGTGTATTCTGGCTCAAGACAGTTAGGGTATGTTGAAAAACTCCAATCATATTTTCTCCCTCAACCTCAAAAATCATTTCAAAATCATCCTACATCGCTGCAGAAGTACCGACCCAGTCTATGCAAAGTGAACATGCAAAGAAGATCAAACACCCTTAACAAAATAGGTAAAACAGTGATATAGGGCGATTTTGAAGTTGAGGGAGAACATGAGATGGAAGTTTTTCGACATACCCTAACTGTCATGAACCGGAACAAAACAGTCCAGGCAGAGTAAGACAAGATGAGGGTTTGACATTAAAATGTACACAAATTGTATTATTTTTATGAAAATAACCGATCATTTTGCTGGATAAGACCCTTCTTCCTCGGCTGGGATCTTTTACAACCACATTTGGGATCGTTTGAAGCTGCATTTAAACTGCATTTTGGAGGTTCAAAATCGGGCACCATACCAGTCCATTATATGGAGAAAAATGCTGAAATGTTTTCCTCAAAAAACATTTCTTTATGACTGTAAAAAAATTATTTTTTTACAGTGCTCTTTATTCCACATATAAAGAACACCATAAAACACTGTCCACTTCAAAGGACATCTCATTAAATAATGTTGGCTTGTGTACTGTATTTGTCACGAATCTGGTCGGTGCTTTGCGGACCGCTCACCACCAGATGTCACTCTCACCTTTACACTGCACTCTGACTGTTGCTTTGCGCTTCGGACTGCATCTCCCATGCTCCACCGCGCCCATGGCGTTGCCTCCGGTAGCCAATCAGGCTCACTATAAAAACCCCGGACTTTCCCCTTGCAAATCACGGATTGATAGTGTTGTATTCTTGGTGTTTTCTTAGTTTCTTGTTCCCAGTTCCTAGTCCCCAGTGTTTTGTTTTCCCCCGCCTAGTTTTCTCGTTTTGAACGTCTAGCTGCCTGCCTTTTGACTTTCGCTCACGTTTATTGGATTATTCTCTTCGACTGCCTGCTATACACCTGTCTGCTCCTGTCTCGACCCTGCCTGCTCGACTATGTATCTGTCTCGTCCCAATAAAAGCTCGCATATGGATCCGCTCGCCTGTCGTCATTCACTCCTGGTTACAGATCAATCCGTCACACAAGGATCCAGCAGCTTCACTCCCGGACATTCATTTGACATGGACACAGACAGGATTCTATGCAGAATCAAACAGAAATCACACACACTCGAGCAGTATACCCGTGAGTTTATTTCCATTTCAAATTATTCCACCCTCCCGGACTGCACAATTATAGAAATCTTCTGTGATGGCGTAAATCAGCCTTTGAGGGCGAGGCTGAGACGCGAGGGTCCGCGTTCATCACTCGCGGAATTTATGAACTTTGCCTTATTGAGTGTGGGGTCGCCGTGTACTGTGGGAGTCGCGAAGGAGGAACGCGACAACGCGGACATGGAAGCCGTGCATCCCTCTCGCAGATTGGCGGTAACGCCGGATCACGATGCCACAAACAAGTTTTCCGCCTGGATCGCTCGTGAAATGGCGGCCGTATCGGAGCGCGCGCGAGCAATGGCGACGACTGTGAATAGTGCTGCTCTAATGGCGGCGACAGCGGTGCCCGTTCACAAGATGGCGGCCGCGCCGAAGCGCGTTCATACCCTGGCGGCGACAATGGAGCCCGTGCGCAAAATGGCGGCGACTGCGATGCCCGTTCGCAAGATGGCGGCGGCGCCAGTGTGCGTTCACCAGATGGCGGCGATAACGGAGCTCCGTCATGTCACAGCTGCTGTACCAGAGCCGTATAAAGTCACAGCTGCTTTTCCTGAGTCAAGTCAAGTTTCAGCTGTGTTTCCCGAGTCAAGTCAAGTTTCCAAGTCGAGTCAAGTTGCAGCTGTGTTTCCTGAGTCAAGTCAAGTTTCCAAGCCAAGTCAATCTACAGCTGCTGTTCCAGTGTCAAGTCAAGCTACAGTTCTTGTTCCTGTGTCAAGTGAGGTTAAAGCTATGTTTCCTGTGTCAAGTCAAGTCAGAGCTAGTGCCCCCATCTCAAGTCAAGTTACAGCCATCTTTCCTGAGCCAAGTACAGTCAAGATGGCTGCCACGCCAGAGCCACTGCACAAGATGGCCGCCGTCTCCAAGCACCTCCACAAGATGGCTGCCACTCCAGAATCTGTGGTCAGCACCTGGACGCCACCTGTGGCCATGATGGCTCATGTGCTGGACACGCCTCTAGTGACGGTATGGGCAGCTAAAATGGCGCTGCTCCATGCCGCGGCGGCTACCCCAGAGTCAAGTCAAGACACAGCTGTCGTTCTCCACGAGTCAAGTCACGTTACGGCTGTTCCCCACGAGTCAAGCCAAGTCACACCTGTTCTTCACGAGTCAAGTCACGTTACAGCTGTTGTTCCTGAGCCAAGCCATGTTGTTCAGGAGTCGAGTCCCGTTACAGCGGATCTCCATGAGCCAAGCCAGGTTACAGCAGGTCCTCATGAGCCAAGCCAAGCTGCTGCTGTTATTCCAGAGCCAAGTCAAACTTCAGCCGCTGCTCCAGAATCAAGTCAGGCTACAGCTGTAGCCTCCAAGTCCAGTCAAGCTTCCAAGTCAAGCAACGTCAAGGCTGTCGTCCCCAGCAGTCGTCCCCGAGTCAAGCAACGTCAAGGCTGTCGTCCCCGAGTCAAGCAACGTCAAGGCTGTCGTCCCCGAGTCAAGTAGAGTTACGGCTGATCCTCATAGGCCAAGTCAAATCATCGCTGGACTTCACGCGTCAGGTCAAGTCACAGCAGCACGTATTGAGCCAAGTCAGGGTATTGCTGTTGTTTCAGAGCCAAGTCACGTCCCGCCTGACGGCCCAGAGTCAAGTCTCGTACCGCCTGACGACCCAGAGCCAGGTCACGTCTCGTCTGACCTTCCAGTGCCCTGTCATGTCTCGTCTATCTGTCCAGAGCCTCACCATGTCTTGTCTGACCGCCCAGAATCAAGTCACGTCTCGTCTGACCGCCCAGAGCCAAGTCACGTCTCGTCTGACCGTCCAGAGCCCCGTCACGTCTCGTCTATCTGTCCAGAGCCTCACCATGTCTCGTCTGACCGCCCAGAGTCAAGTCACGTCTCGTCTGACCGCCCAGAGTCAAGTCACATTATGTCTGCCAGTGTGATGGCAACCGCCATCCTCAGCATCTGGGCCGCACGCTACGCTCCAGAGATCTTGACGACCCCAGAAGTCCTGCCCGTCGTCAAGTCTGCGCCAGAGGTCTCGTCTGACCTCCCGGAGCCTTGTCACGTCATGTCTGCTAGCGTGCTGGCGATCGCCATTCTCAGTGTGTGGGCTGCACACTCGGCTCCAGAGGTCACATCTGTTCACCAGCCCACTCCTGCGGTCACGTCTGGTCACAAGCCTGCTCCAGAGCTCCCGTCTGATCTCAAGTCTGCTCCAGAGCTCCCCCCACTTGGAGAAGCCATGCCAATGCCTCCTGAGGTGTCAGCCTTGGCTGTAGATCCTCCCATGGAGGCGGCATCCCTCTACAACCTCTCTGCTTCTCCCCTTATTCTGTCTGCCTTCTCTGTCTCTGCTGTTCCCAGGTCCCAGGCCATTCCTGCTCCAGAGCTCCCGCCTGGTCTCAAGTCAGCTCCAGAGGTCCCGTCTGGTCTCAAGTCTGCCCCAGAGGTCCCGTCTGGTCTCAAGTCTGCCCCAGAGGTCCCGTCTGGTCTCAAGTCTGCCCCAGAGGTCCCGTCTGGTCTCAGGTCTGCCCCAGAGGTCCCGTCTGGTCTCAGGTCTGCTCCAGAGGTCCCGTCTGGTCTCAGGTCTGCTTCAGAGGCCTTCCCCTTCAGAGAAGCTGCACCAATGCCTCCAGAGGTGTCAGCGTCGGCTGTAGAACCTCCTATGGAGGCGGCGTTATCCTGTGGTCTCTCTGCTTCTCTCCCTGTTCTCTCTGCCTCCTCTGTCTCTGCTCTCCCCAGGTCCCAGACCATGACGCAGGTTCCTGTTCCGCCCCGGAGGGCTGCTGCGCCTCCTGTTCCACCCCGGAGGGCTGTGGCACCTCCTGCTCCATCTCCTGTTCCGCCCTGGAGGGCTGCTGCGCCTTCTCCCCCTATTCTGTCTACCTCCTCTGTCCCTGCTTTCCCCAGGTCCCAGACCGTGACGCAGATTCCAGTTTCGCCCTGGAGGGTCGCTCCGCCTCCTGTTCCACCTCGGAGGGCTTCTGCGCCTCCTGCTCCACCCTGGAGGGCGCCCGTGCCTCCTGCTCTGCCTCCGGCCCCGCCCTGGAGGGCCCCTGCTCCGCCTCCGGCCCCGCCCTGGAGGGTACCTTCTCTGTCGGTCCTGCCTCAATCACCGGGCCCTCCACATGGACCTGGCCCTCCAGCCCTCGCCCTGTCTCGCTCCCGCCCCACCGCTCCCCGGGACTGTTGTTTCCTTCGAGCGTCTGGAAGCCGCTCCTTGGGGGGGGGCTATGTCACGAATCTGGTCGGTGCTTTGCGGACCGCTCACCACCAGATGTCACTCTCACCTTTACACTGCACTCTGACTGTTGCTTTGCGCTTCGGACTGCATCTCCCATGCTCCACCGCGCCCATGGCGTTGCCTCCGGTAGCCAATCAGGCTCACTATAAAAACCCCGGACTTTCCCCTTGCAAATCACGGATTGATAGTGTTGTATTCTTGGTGTTTTCTTAGTTTCTTGTTCCCAGTTCCTAGTCCCCAGTGTTTTGTTTTCCCCCGCCTAGTTTTCTCGTTTTGAACGTCTAGCTGCCTGCCTTTTGACTTTCGCTCACGTTTATTGGATTATTCTCTTCGACT
Source organism: Cirrhinus mrigala (assembly GCA_036247105.1). NCBI lineage: Eukaryota > Metazoa > Chordata > Actinopteri > Cypriniformes > Cyprinidae > Cirrhinus > Cirrhinus mrigala. The sequence continues at coordinate 39,955,684 of CM070007.1, read as the reverse complement.
GCCTGCTATACACCTGTCTGCTCCTGTCTCGACCCTGCCTGCTCGACTATGTATCTGTCTCGTCCCAATAAAAGCTCGCATATGGATCCGCTCGCCTGTCGTCATTCACTCCTGGTTACAGTATTATGCAGTTTTTAGGATTTTTAAAAGCTTAAAATAGATGTTTTTTTTTTAATGAGTCAGTTGTTTTTTATTCATTTCATGACATTTGTTTTTGTCTTGTCTTAAACACTATGAGACCTTCTTCTGTTGCTAATATGTGTTCATGTGTTTTCTAGCCCACACAGGAAGCAACAACATGGTAAAAGACGTCTTCATCACCTCTGAAACTGCTGTATAAGCTTTAAAAGTTCACACCACAACCCTTCACAGTCCTAAGCATAATTAAATGCCAGATCTTAAATTTACATTTATTTAGCAGATGCTTTGATCCAAAGCAAAATAACAGAAATAATAATAGTCAAATAAATTACTAAATTAACTTATAAATATATCTTATCTTATTTGTGATTAACCAGTATACAACAGGAAGGCAAAGCATTTTGCCACAGTTTCCTTTCACATATGTAATAGATTTTAGTAAAACCAGACTTAAACTCCTCCTAATCTCTTGTATATAGAGTAGGCCAAGGCCATGACTATATCTTGAAAACTGGGTTCTAGGTCTAATTGTAGTTGCTGTTACTTTACTTTACTTTACTTATGTGCCTACATTCACTTTTTTTTTTTTTTTTTTTTTTTTTTTTTTTTGCATGCCTAATAATGTCAAAAACACAAAATGTTTCTTAACTCATCACATTCTGTTAGGAATACTTTCATTGTAGTTTATTTAAGATAGTAAATATTATGTAAATAAATATATATTCCACTGTAGCATGTGTTATTTAAAATGATTAGCACTGGCCATCAATACCAAACCAGAGTAAAACCATGATGGAAAAACTACAATTAAAAATACTACAATTAAAACTACTATAACGAATTGTTAGCATAATAACAGTTATTTTTCAAGTACAATTAATAAATACATAACGTTGCCTTTGAATTATAAGGTTCTACACTGTAAAATCTAACAAATGTGCTAACTTAATTCTTTTGACTTTACTTATAGTGCGATTGTTTGTTTACTTTACTGATGTAGATCTATTAAAGCTTACAATTTGTGTTAAAAGTACTAGTTACTCAAATGTCTCTAGTTAAGGTTACATGATTTGTTTGAATGTTGTGAAAGTCATATGACCACTGACATCATCAAGGTTTGGATTGAGAATTTTCTGATCAACAGCCATCTTGTTTGGCGGAAGACCTCGACTGATAAACGATAGAACTGGTGAGTGTTTATACATATACTTTTGCGTTTAATGTTAAGGAACTTGATAATATGATATTAAAGTCAAAGTTAATGGATTAGTGCATGTGTTCTGTCGAATGTTTGTTTTTTAAAGGCTAGTCAGAGACATCGGCAGAGATTATACTTAGCAGTAAATTAAGAATAAAGTCACTAATGTACACCTTCTTACTTAAAATGTAGGTCTTGTAATAACAAGCCATTGTTCATATAGTATATTCTTGAGGCAATATAAAGTGTCATTGTATATTATATTTTGTTATATCGTCTATGTTGTGCCACAAAAATATATCCGCACAGTTTTCAGCGGTAGAATTACTGACACGTTACAGTGATGAAGGACTGATGAATGGGAAAACAAAGACCAGGACATGCTTGACTGATAACTAACTTTAAAGACGCGAAAGTTCAGCACTCCTGCGGTTATGCCTGTCAACATTAAAGAACACAAATGTGTTCTATTTCGCGGCATTTTAATGTTTAAATAAACACACAGTCATGTAAAATACCAATGTTGCCATTCGGTTATGTCTAATATGAACGCAAACAAGTAGGAGAAAAACGGATGTGGACCAAATTATTTCCCTCTGTCCAGTTAGTTCAAACCACTTTGCACAACAGAGATGTTGCACCTGACATCAGTAAGTGCTTACAATGTTGTATATTGTTGTATAGGCTACTCAGTTAGATTTGTATCTGCTGTTGTTCATGAATTAACAGAGTTTTTTTTTTTTTTTTTTTTTTTAATATATACTACAAACTGCATGAGTGAAAATATGTTAAAGATGTTCAACTCAGACATTTATGTGTTTTTTTTAATCACTAATCACTGTTCTTTTTCTCGAAATCTTTTAATCCTGCCAGGAAAAACAGACAAGGCAGTTGGAGAAGGTATGTGATAACTCTGAAAGGATGTTTTAAAGAGATACTTCTCCCAAAAAAGAAAATTATCTGATCATTTAATAATTCTTATACTGTCCCAGATGTATTTGATTTTTTTTTTCTTCAGATGGACACAAACCAAAATTTTTTAGGGAAAAATAATCCATGTGAGTCCATATAATGCAAGAGGATGGGACCCTGAAAGTTAGTGCTTAAAAGTTAAAAGCCATTTAAATACTAGTATCTTTTACTTTTTGTAACCAAAAATCAATGGTTTTGGGTCTACTTTTTATATAAACAATTAATGAGAGAAACATTGTAAATATTCAATAGACATTTATTCATCCACTGGGCTAATATGAATTACTGTCACAATTGCTGTGTGTGTTTTTTAAGCATCAGGTCTGGACTCCCTGAGATTTTCTTAAAAATCTTTGTTTGCATTTATCTGAAGAAAGAAAGAAATACACATCAAAGTTAGCATGAGGTGATACAAGATGATAACTTTTTTAAGTGGACTATCCCATTAAATTAAAGGGATTGTCAGCAAATTAAAAACAATGAATAGACATTCTTTACATATACAGAATAACATGGAATCTCATTTTATATACTTTACTCTCTTTTCAGGAAAATAGGGTTACTCTTTAACACACTGTGGTTCTCCATGCCATTTCCGTCCTGCTTGGGCACAACAGTGAGAGGAAAGGTCTGGCTTGTTTATTTTCTTGTTTTCTTTTGGTTCTGCTGTTTTGTTTACTTGTTGATGCAAGTTTATATTGCAAAACATATCAAAGAAGTTAGACAATATGAGCAACAAATGTTTTTGTAACTATGTAAGCTAAAGTATATTGAGTATGCATTCTTTTTTGTTGTTTTCTACCAAACATTGTTCGGGAGGCAGACAAACACATCTTATCTCATAAAGACCCATCTCTTTAACCTGGCTTACACATAACACACTAACACACTTGCTACATCATAAGAAGAACTGTATTTAATATTAGTCTGTTTTGTTTCATATTCCAAGGTCACCATAGCCACCCAGATCCAGTCCGTATCCAGTCCAGACGGTGGATCAGGACCTAGAGATGACCTGTACAGCCCTGAATGTCAGTGGAGACCACGTCAACTAGAGGAGCCCCAGAAACAAATCCCCGGTGAGGACCTCATCACCTAGTTGGCCATTGGCACAAGACCACGGGAACCTGATGAGTCCTCTGCACAATCTGACTTTGCTGCAGCCTGGAATTAAACTGGCTGGTTTGTGTTGCCAGAGGAGAACTGGCCCCCTGACTGAGCTTGGTTTTTCCCAAGGTTTTTTTTCTCCATTTCTGTCACCAATGGAGTTTTGGTTCCTTGCCGCTGTCGTCTCTGGCTTGCTTAGTTGGGGACATTTAAGTTCCAGCGATATCGTCAACTTCATTGCACAGATATCTGAACTGAGCAGGGCTAGATGACAACACTGAATTCAATGATGAACTGCCTTTAACTGATAATTGAGTGTTGCTGTATTGCTTGAAATATTCTTCTTAAATGTTCTTGACTCTTAACATTTTTTTTCTCCCCTCATTCATGAAGCATTGGTTAGCATTGTTAATGAACATCTATTAAAATTACAATGCTGATTTACATTTGTTTTCTGCATTTTAAAAAAAAATAAATGGTTTGAAATGCAATGAATGCAGAGCTGTTTTTTTTAGTGCAGTGATTTTTAACTAGCTATAGTGTTCTCCAGATCACAGATTAAATTAAGTTAACTAAACTTAAATGGATTAAGTAAACAGGACTCAAAATAAGTAAGGAATACTTGTCCTATATTAGTAACTACGACTTAAATTACACTTAATCCAACTGAGTTAAGATTACTTAATTGAATTAAGGCAAAGAGTTTGCACAATTGAATTAAGTAAACTTAACAAATCACATTTTACAGTGTATCTGCATTCTGAGTGTATCTGCACTTTTGAGAAATTGGGCTTTAAAGGTTTTGCGTTCCATAGACTTCTATAGATAAAACCCTCTTTGTTTTCAAAAAAAAAATAAATAAATAAATAAAAGAAAAAAAGGCCAAACATGTAAAGAAACATCACATAATGTAAATAAGTTGTTATGTGAACTAAATTTTGACAAAAATGTCAGATAGAACCTAATTCTAAGGTGACGATATATTAACAGTATAAAAATTACAATTTTGACACAGAATTACTAGCTATATTATATGTTAAGTAAAAAATATACAAGAGCTATCAACAAGTTTTTCTGTCTTCTAATAAATTACACTTGCACTGATATTTTAGGATCTAATTGTAATGCGGTGATATTCTGATATTTTACATAAGTGTAATGCAGGTGTCCAAATACTTGAATGTAACTACAACTACTCAAGAGCAAAGAGCATCTCAGCACCACCTAAACATAACATTAATCAGACTTTGCATTAGTAAATAATGAAGTAAACTGCCGTCTTACCATTAAACAGATCGCTCTCATAGACCGGATCACTGGTCTTCTCACTCACAGCGTTCTTGAGTGTGCAGGTGTAGTAGTTGTCTGGATTTCTTTTGTTTTCGACTAAGATGAACTCTCCTTTCGGATAGTGCTCTGAGCCCTTCAGTATTTCTCCAGCAGAATTCTTCCAGATGATTGTTTCACTGTACTCGCATATTGCATACGCAACATCAGGGTTAGTGCTCTTCTCTGTTTTTATCACAGGTTTAAGGACCCGCTCTGTGAAAGCAACAATGAAACACATTAATGATGATATCAGGCTGTAATATCATAGTATTTTAATACGAATCATAACTTGCACTAAGAAAGCACTGTTGTGCTACTATCATTTTTTTGGGACTTTAATGATACTGATATATGATATATGATATGATATGATAATACTTTTTACACACACGCACACAACTTAATATTGGTAAAAAGTGGACAGAATTTACTGCTGCATTATATGTTAAGTAAAAAAGATCATCAAAAAAAATCTAAAGCTTTTACAGTATAAATGTTAATGAATATAATAATCAATATCATCTCACCCAACACTTTCAAGTTGAAACTTTGTTCCTGCTCTTTACTGTTGATGTTGATGGTATAAACGCCACTGTGATCGACAGTTAAATTAGTTATAGTGATTTGTCCAGTTTTCTCATCAAGAGTTGTGATGCCTTTGAATCTTGGATTCGGGGTGTTAAAACCATCATCATCCCATTCAGTCACCTTGAAAACAACTCCACTGCTGCTTCTCTGTTTCCATATAATGCTGGTAACAGGATGATTTATGTTGGTTGGACGAAAAGACACTGTATCACCCATTGCTTTCATCTCATCTTGCCCTAATGAGTGAAATATGTGAGAAATATTTTATGTCCAGCAAGCAAGTATCTGTTATTCATTACAGTCAATTATACTTCGTATATCAATAGGTTATATGTTAATATAATTTAAAATCAAACTGCTTTAGGGTCGACAAAAAACAGAAATTGTGCAACTTTCAATAAGACCTTTAAAAATCATGTACCTGAAACAGCTTCTGTGGAGATAATCACAGCGCAGATGGTGACCAACATCAAGCATCGTAGAAACATTTTTGTTGTACAAAGGACACGTTAGTGGAATTTTCTTCTGTTTTGCTCTGAATGTCTTTTACACACCAAAGACTGATGAGGTGTAAGTACAGAGAATATATAGGAAGTTCAAAAGCAGAAACCACAAATATGCGGTATTGGATGCAATTGGTTGCTGCTACTGCTGTTTTGTGTACATACATGGCTAATGTGTGCGTCTGTGTTCAGGAAGGCCCCCAGCCACAACCTACACTATTCACTAGAGCAGTGGTTTTCAAACTGGTCCTTGAAATCCACTTCACTAGAATATTATATTAACTATATTAACTGTTTGCTGTGTTCATATTTCCCAAGACTTTTTAACTCTCCTTCTGAATTTGAATGTTTGCTTTATATAATTGCCTTAAAACATTACATTTCGGCAGACAATTTTATTAAAATGATTGACATGTTTACTATATACTATTTTAGTAGTCCATGCAATTGTCAGGCATTCACCACAGCCACCTCTATCAGCTACGTCACCTACAGCGCCACCCATTCGTTCTGCCTCACCGGAGTTCTGATTGGTTTCACCTGACACTCGTTACCACACCCTTTAAATAGACTGCTCAGTCATTCAGCGTTTGTCTGGTCTACAGTTCACTACCCCGAATGCTAGCTCCAGACCGCTTCCTGCTCAGAGCCTCCGGTGTGTGCTCCATCTGCCATCAACAACCTTATTTGAAGCCTATGAACTCTACTTACAGGAAAGTCACATCAATCTGCACTTCTGCTACTGTTTTATGTTTACTTTGCATCTCTCTGTTAATAAACATCCTTCCATTCCGTTTTACTTCCCTCTCTGGTCTCATCCTTCACCCCAGCGTGACAGAAGACCAGACCAACTACAGCACATCTACAAACCGATCTGCAATGAGCACCGAACCACCACAAGTCACCGATCTGCTTTTGGAACTGGTGAATGCCATCAAGGCGGCAATGAGACCAACACCTACCCCGCCTGCTGCCTCAGGAAGTCCCATGGCCTTACCCGCGACATTCGCGGGAGAAGCGACTGAGTGTAGCGGTTTTCTTCTGCAAGTAAACCTGTACATCCAGATGCAACCACAACAGTTCTCCTCGACAACGCCAAGGTGGCATTCCTCATCTCACTGCTAACCGGTAGGGCCCTCCAATGGGCAAAGGCTATTTGGAACGCAAACAATCCGATCATTAATTATGAACAGTTTACCGCTCACTTTTCTGAAGTTTTCAGCACGGTCACGAACACGCTCTCCACTTCCGATCAACTCTTCCGGCTACAACAGGGCACTTCTTCGGTGAACGACTACACTCTCCGCTTCCGCACTCTGGCAGCGGCTAGTGGCTGGAACGAGACTGCACTTCTCGGAGCTTACCGTCAAGGACTCAACCCGGAAATCCGCGCCGCTATGGCGTTGTTTGACGACTCAATAGGCCTGGAAACTTTCCTCCAACGTACTACACGAGTTTCCCAGCGACTAGCCGCCTGCCAGCCACCGGTAACCGCTCCTCAGTCCGCTTCAGTGGCTGCTTGTACTCCAGTACCAGAACCCATGCAAATGGATTCCACACGACTATCCCGCATGGAAAGAAATCGACGGATCACCCTGGGACTCTGTTTGTACTGTGGACAAAATGGTCATCTCATCCGTAACTGCCCCATCAGACCCCCACGCCCAGTGGTGAGTACTATTACTTGACATTGAAACCTCGCAATTAACGCTCATACCGGTTACGCTACGTACTGTTGATTGTACGCTGTCTGTGTCTGCTCTTGTTGATTCAGGGTCCTCCGGCAACTTCATTTCACAAGAGTGCTTAAATCAACTACATCTTTCCCGTCAACGACACTGCCATGAATATTCCGTACGCACAATTCAAGGAAAACCACTAGGGCGTGGGCGGATCCGTCACTCATCACCTCACATCACCTTGCAAGTAGGACTGTTTCACACTGAACGGATTCGGTTCTTGGTACTGGAGGATTCCGCTGTGAGTATCATCCTGGGACGCCCCTGGCTTCAACAACATCGACCCATCCTCCGCTGGGATCCTTGCGATGTCATAAGCTGGAGTGAAAGCTGTCAAGACAACTGCCTCTCCAATCTTCCTCAACCACTTCCGGTCCCGGTTACCTTATCTACACTCGTGGAGAGCCCTGAGGTCGAGGATCCTCCAGAGATCCCGGCGGAGTATGTTGCGTTCCAGGATGTGTTCAGTAAGCAAGCACCCACTCACCTTCCACCTCATCGGCCATGGGACTGCGCAATCGATCTGCTGCCTGATGCCAAGCTCCCAAAAGGCAAGGTCTATCCACTGTCCATCCCGGAGCGCCAGGCGATGGAGGCTTACATTGAGGAGGCTCTTAAACAGGAATTCATTCGTCCATCAACCTCACCGGCCGCTTCCAGCTTCTTCTTCGTGGGTAAGAAGGATGGAGGTCTAAGACCCTGCATCGACTATCGTCAACTCAATTCCCAAATAGTTCAACAACCGTACCCGCTGCCCCTGGTCCCAGCCGCCCTCGAAGAGCTTCGTGGAGCCCGGATCTTCACGAAGCTGGACCTGCGGAGTGCGTATAACCTCATTCGTATTCGGAAGGGAGACGAGTGGAAAACAGCCTTCGTAACACCCACAGGCCTCTACGAATACCAGGTGATGCCGTACGGTTTATCCATCAGTCCCTCTGTCTTCCAGACGTTTATGAATGAGGTGTTCCGGAGTTTTTACATCAGTTCGTAGTGGTCTACATCGATATCCTGATTTACTCCCGGAACCAGGCCGAACATCGCCAGCACGTCCTGCAGGTCCTCCAGAAGCTACAACAACACAGTCTGTTCCTCAAGTTAGAGAAGTGTGAGTTCCACCAACCTACCGTACAATTCCTGGGTTATAACATCAGCGCCAAGGGCGTGCAGATGGACCAGGGCAAGGTCGATGCTATCCTCAAGTGGCCCATGCCAACCAGTGTTAAGGAACTCCAGCGCTTCCTAGGATTCACAAACTTCTACCGCCAATTCATCATGGACTACAGTACCATCACAGCCCCATTGACCTCCCTCCTGCGGGGTAAGCCGAAACACCTGCTCTGGAACCCCACTGCCCACGAAGCCTTTGAACAGCTGAAGACCACCTTTAGCACCGCTCCCGTCCTCCAACATCCTGACCCTGAACGACCTTTCACGGTAGAAGTTGACGCCTCTACCATCGGCGTCGGAGCGGTGTTATCACAAGTGGTCGGTGAGCCTCCTGTCCTCCATCCCTGTGCCTTCTTCTCCCGTAAGCTGACTCCGGCAGAGCAAAACTATGACATCGGGAACAGAGAGCTATTAGCTATCAAATTGGCCCTGGAGGAGTGGCGCCATTGGCTTGAGGGAGCGGCTTACCCTTTCACCATCATCACTGACCATAAAAACTTGCAATACATCCGTGAAGCTCGCCGCCTGAACCCCCGGCAGGCCCGATGGGCTCTTTTCCTCACTCGTTTCAACTTCTCCATCACTTACCGACCTGGCTCCAAGAACATCCCTGCCGATGCCCTCTCACGCCAATTCTCCCCGGATGACTCCGTTGACCCAGAACCTATACTCCCCGCTGAGCTCATCGTCAGTCCCATTGTTTGGGAACTAGATCAAGCCATCCAACAAGCCACTCTCCAGGAGCCAGCTCCGCCGGACTGCCCAGAAGGCAAAATCTACGTCCCCCGCTCTCAGCGTCAAGTCCTTCTGGGCACAGCACACAGGACTCCGGGTTCCGGACACCCAGGCAGCAGTAGGACCCTCTCGCTCTTACAATCTCGTTACTGGTGGCCCAGTATGCACCAGGATACCATCAGGTACGTCCAAAGCTGCTCAGTCTGTGCCAAGTCTAACTCTCCCCGTCAACTTCCCACAGGCAAACTGGTTCCCTTACCCATTCCGGAGAGGCCCTGGTCCCACCTCGGCATCGACTTCATCACGGACCTGCCCGAGTCTGAGGGACACACCTGTGTACTCGTCATCGTGGATCGCTTCTCGAAAGCATGTAAACTGGTACCCTTGAAAGGGTTACCCACTGCCATGGAGACGGCCGAACAACTGTTCCATCAAGTCTTTCGGCACTATGGTCTCCCGGAGGAGATAGTCTCGGACCGGGGCCCTCAATTCACTTCCCACGTATGGAGAGCATTCTTCAAGATATTGGGTATCACAGTTAATCTTTGTTCTGGTTATCATCCACAGACGAACGGCCAGACTGAGAGAAAGATCCAGGAGCTTGGACGTTACCTCCGTGCATACTGCCAGGACGACTAGCACAGCTGGAGCAGGTTCCTACCGTGGGCCGAGTACGCACCGAACTCTCTCTGCCAAGACACCACCGGGCTAACACCTTTCCAGTGCGTACTCGGTTACCAGCCTCCGCTGTTCCCCTGGACGGAGGAACCCTCCAACGTTCCAGCTGTCGACCACTGGTTTCGAGAGAGTGTGGGACTCAGCCCATCACCATCTTCAGCGGGCAGTAAGATGGCACAAGTCCTTCGCCGATTCTAGAAGACGCACCGCCCCCCTTTACCAGCCTGGGGATCTTGTCTGGCTCTCTACTTGGGATCTGCGACTCCGCCTGCCCTGCCGTAAGCTGAGTCCCCGCTACATTGGTCCTTTTCGCATCCTGAGGCAGATTAACAACGTGACATACCAGCTTCAGCTCCCACCCAGGTACAGAATTCATCCCACATTTCACGTTTCCCTCCTTAAACCCTTCTCTCCCTCTGTCACAGACGTCCCGGGAGCTGAGGCTGGACCCCCTCCTCCGGAGATCCTGGACCAACCCTCAGTGTACACCGTCCGAGAGGTCCTGGACTCACGGCGTCGAGGAGGCCGCCTGGAATATCTGATTGACTGGGAGGGGTACGGCCCGGAGGAAAGATCATGGGTGCTTAGAGATGATGTCCTGGATCCATTACTCTTGTTGGAGTTCCTCCGCAGCCACCCTAATCGGCTGGCCCCTCGCAGTCGCGGCCGCCCTCGGCGTCGTGTTAGGGTGTCGGGAGCCGCCCCTGGAGGAGGGGGTAATGTCAGGCATTCACCACAGCCACCTCTATCAGCTACGTCACCTACAGCGCCACCCATTCGTTCTGCCTCACCGGAGTTCTGATTGGTTTCACCTGACACTCGTTACCACACCCTTTAAATAGACTGCTCAGTCATTCAACGTTTGTCTGGTCTACAGTTCACTACCCCGAATGCTAGCTCCAGACCGCTTCCTGCTCAGAGCCTCCGGTGTGTGCTCCATCTGCCATCAACAACCTTATTTGAAGCCTATGAACTCTACTTACAGGAAAGTCACATCAATCTGCACTTCTGCTACTGTTTTATGTTTACTTTGCATCTCTCTGTTAATAAACATCCTTCCATTCCATTTTACTTCCCTCTCTGGTCTCATCCTTCACCCCAGCGTGACAGCAATACCTGCTAAATAAATAAATAAATCAAAACCTGTCATATTGTTGGTTTAAATATAGATCAACTTTTTAAATGTAACTTGGAAAAAAAATGCATTTTTACTCTTAATCCACATCTTGGTTAAAAGTAAAATGAAACAGAACGTTTTGTGAAAAATGTATGGTTATTTATACATATTTTACTTTTTTTTTTTTTTTTTTTTTTTTTCTCAGGATTTAAAATATTCTAAAACTAAACTTACCAGAGCCTGTCTGACATTGATGTACTCTGCAGAGGTGGAATGTGGCAAGGGTGCCTTTGAGATTGACAACTTCCCCTGATATTCCCTGATTTTATTACATTTTAATGAATGACTGACAATGTTGACAAAAAGTGGGGGCACAACTTTCAATTCTTATGAAACACGTGTCACCAAAAAACAACCTTGCTTTGAAATTAGATATTAAGTGTTGCTTTTGGTAAAATAATTAATGTTAAGTGTTCAAACAAAACTGTATTCGTTTTGTGCAGGAATACCAGATGTAATTATTCTTGTTTGTATTTAATTTATAATGTGACTTAGCACCTGTATTTTTATAGTTTCAGTGGAAACAATTTAAAATAAGGTTCATTATCCATAACATTAGCAAAAATAAAAAATACTGTTACAAACGTATTGTTCATTGTTAGTTCAACCAGCTAAAACCAGCATCCATGCTTCAAAACCTACCTAACCAGCATATGCTGTTTTTTTTTTTTTTTTTTTTTTTTTTTTTTTCTCAATAGGGTAGCACTAACATATATTCAAATATTTTTTAACTCAACACCTTTACTAGAATTTATCACGTTTTAATTGTAGGCTTATTTGATTACAGTATTTTCAGTTTTGGGTGAACAATTCTTGTATTTTAACTGATATTTGACTCTGACATTTCACCTGCTAATTGTTTTATTATATTGATGTGTTCTTTCAATTTTACAGGAGCACTTTTGTAATGCTGTAAGTGGGAGCGGATGTTTTGCTTGGCTGAAAAAATGCAGAGAAACACAGGGGCATCGTAGTTGGGTGAAAAGTGAGACTAAATTACCAGGGCCCCAAGTGTGGGGAGGGCCCCTGAGGAGTGAAATTTAATTTTCTTGCAGGCCTATAATGTTAGGCTACCTTTGGTGGCATCTACTGTTAGCTTTTAAGCATTCTGCAAATAAAACAGAAATTCAGAGAAGTTGTGTAATAAGGCTTTTTTTGTTATACATATAAGAGTTGGAACATGTTGTTTCAGTGTATTGAAAATATTGAATGTAAAGACATTTAAAAGCTTGGTTTACAATGTTTTAATAAAAAAAGTCATATGTAAACATACGTTGATTTATGGGTTTATTTTTTACAAATAATTATTAGGGGTTCGAGCACGCAGTGCTGAAACCCTATTGTAATTGTCAGGATTATTATTATTTTTCTTCTCCGCTAAAACTGATCGTGCAGACCAAACCGTAAGGCCTAGAGAGCTGAAACTTGGCCAGAAGGCAGAGCTCCCTGAGGGGACATTCTGACAAAGACTCACCCCAATCGGCCTATAGGTGGCGCTACAGCGAACAAAATTGTGAAATCGCTCATAACTCCTAAACCGTTTGTCGAACACGCAAGTGTCATATATCAGTGGAATCCTTGGCTCAATTAAAACAAAATGGCTATCTCCGATTTCATTTCCGGTATGCAAATTTCCGCCATTTTTAAATTTGTTCAAAACCTACTTTTGCGAACTAGTCCTAGGTTTTTCGCCCGATAGGAACCAAACCAGTGCAGAAATGTTCTCTAGAGAGTGACGATCAAAAATTATCAAAAAAAAGTTGAAATTTTGACTTACGGTCGCAAAGGGGCACCAAAACGTTCGAAAAAGGCGGGGCCATTTTTACTAAAATTGCTATAACTCAAGAACGGAATGACATATCATCACCAAACTCGGTACACTTGTGTAAGAGCTCATTCTTTGGTCAAATAAAAAAAAATTGCGGAGCTTGACCACCTGGTGGCGCTATAAGATGGAAAAAAACTTAAAAATGACTATAACTATGCAATTGTTGGTCCGATTGACCTGAAAATTGGTATGCAGTGTCTTTGTCCAATGTGCCATAAGGGTCTATGAGGACATCGGCGTATCTCAAAAAACATGGCCGCCATCGGCCAATGAAGTTTGAGCACCTATTAGACAAGGTTAACTAAAGGTCTGTAAGAATTTTGAAAGAAATCGGCCACTAGTTGGCGCTAACGAGTTTTTTTGCCTCTGTAATCACGTGGTGTTTCACACATCCACACAATATGCATATCATTTGATAGATCTCCTCATGATGAGCAACTTTGCCTCAAGAACCATTGCTGTCAATCAAACAGTTTATTAAATATTCACAAATATGTTACAAACCTACTTTTGCGAACTAGTCCTAGGTTTTTTGCTCAATCTCAATAAAACCACTGCAGTAAAATGGACTCTCTAGGTCAATAATTATCAAAAAATGTTGAACATTTGCATTTAGTCAGTAAAAACAGCACCACTTAATAATAAGATCATGATCTACTGTACCCAAAAGTCTATAAATCCTAAAAGAAAACAAAACTTCACAAACCTAAGTAAAATTATCATCATATCATTCTAAACAAACATACATTTAATGGACATCAGGCAAAAAAAGGCAGTGTAACAGTTATAAAGCTTCAAAACAATGCATCTTTCTTTAAAACGCCATGAAATTGCAACTATAACCACTAGATGGCAGTAGAAGACCACTAATGGGTCATTAAACAGAATAGAACAGTGCATTTCATGGTTCCTTTTCAATTCATTTCAGTTCATGTGTAGACTAAATTACTGTTATAACATTTCAAATCACATTTAGTCAAAGTTTAACACTTCATTTATACAGATATATCATATTTGACAATAATACAAGATTATGGTTACAGTGAAACCTGAAAATGATATATGTAAAATCCTAAAAAGACAAGACTTGCACTAAACATTTTGTCACCTACCATTTATTACACAAGTCTCTTATGTGCAACAATGTGTGTGTATGTGTGTGTGTGTGTGTGTGTGTGTGTGTGTAGTAATGCTTAATGAATATTAATATAACATATATAATTAATGAGGGTTAAGTGTTGAACTCTGAGGCAGCATTAATTGATGTTAATTAATGTTAATTTAACATTGGGCAGTGAGAATTATATACGTAAACACCAGGACAGTGTTGAAATGAACTCTCACAAAGTTTGATTAACACTGTTTTGCTGTGTATGAATATTCAAACAAACATAATAGATACGACTATAAACCTATAAACTATTTGTTATTCAAAATGATATACACAATGAGCAATTATAACATGGTAGACAAATGTGTGGGTTACATACATGATATGGAGTTATGCAATAGATGGATATTTGTTTATAAGTCATTTTGAGATCATTTTGGTGCATCTACATGTAAAAGACTGTGAATGTGAGGACGTGCTCTGTGAGGAACAAAAGGTCTAGATGGAGTCTGGCCCTCGCCCCAGGTGGGGGAACCCACTCAACGAAGTCTCTTCGCATGATTTTCCTCATGTGATGGCCATGATGTGCTGTTTTTGACCATTAATCTTGGTCACTCACAGGTTTGGGGACTGGCTCTGTGAAAGAAACAATGAAAAAGTTTAACAGACCACAGACAAATTGCACACACAAAACAAAATGAAGTCAAGTGTGGGGACCCTGTGGACTTATGAATTCGTATCACGTGAAACAATGTGACCAATAGAAGATCATAAAGAGATTCTGCAGAGTGTGATATCATGTCCCTGCTTCAGTGTCCAAAAAAATTATCTACTCAAAGTCCACCCAATATCAAAACAAGTTTTTGGAGCTTGAATAAATAAATGCTTTGTTTCAAGCTATGAAATTTTAATGGAACCATGTATGTCAAAAAACATAAACATGAAAAATACTTAAATGTGTAAATACAACAATGAAACAGAAACATTATTATTAGACAGAATGAGTAACAAGTAGCAAGATTCTGGTGGATGATTGATCTTCCAGCACTGTTTTATGTGTGCATCCATATTCTATGGATTCTATTGCTGTATTATATGTTAAGTAAAAAAAGATCATCATAAAAATCTAAAGCTTTCACAGTATTAATATTAATGAATATAATAATCAATATCGTCTCACCAAACACTTTTATCAAAAGACTAAATCTTTTCTAAGATCTTCCAGCACTGCTTTATGTGTGCATCCATATTCTATCAAGACCTGTCAATCTGAGCTATCAAACCTATCCAAGCACGTTTCAGCTGTAAAACAGTGTCTGGCTGGTCTCTACACATCATCTCTTCATACCCTATTTGAGATCTATGATGTGTCCTAATTCACATACCATCTGTCCTATTAAAACGAGTATCCCAAAAGTATTTTAATTGTAAAAAAAAAAAAAAAAAAAAAAAAAAAAATCATTACAGCAATATCATAAAATTCCTTTTGAAGTATTTGAATAATCAATATCCACTCACCCATAACAGTCAATTTGAATCTTTGTTCCTGCTCTTTACTGTTGATGTCAATGGTATAAACTCCACTATGTTCGACAGCTAAATTAGTTATAGTGATTTGTCCAGTTTCATAATCAAGAGTTGTGATGCCTTTGAATCTCAGATTCAAATCGCCTTCCATCCCATTCAATCGCCTTGACAGCAATTCCACTGCTGGTTCTCTGTTTCCATATAATGCTGGTGACTGGAGGATTTATGTTGGTTGGACGAAAAGACACTGTATCACCCACTGCTTTCATCTCATCTTGACCTAATGAAATATGAAGAATATGTTAGTGAACATTCAACAAGCAATTTTCACACCCAAAACAATCCTACACTTTCCATTGAATTTGTACTGATTTTTACTGAATTTTTACTCATAACAAAAAAACAAAACAATGTCTAAAATCTGCTATGTGACAATAGCTGGGTTTCCATTCAAAGTTGCGAATTTAACTTATGCGCCAAAATTGAACATTTGCGAATAAGCACCAACAAGTCAAAGAGAACAAAATCGCCCCTTCCTAATAAACCGACACTATATATTACTAAGAAAAGTAGGAGAAGCCACTGAATATAGTCATTTTCATATGTCATAAATTATTTGCGCCTCAGAGCGAGCAGATAAAAGATAATTTCTTTCGGAGGTGGATTCCTGCAGTTTGGGAACACAGTCATGTAAGACAGTTCTGGGAGGCAATTACACAGAAATACTTTGATGACACACTTTGCGCAGGCATTTCAAAATGACCATAACAACATATTAAATGCTGTGGAACGACATTTTATTGTCTCAAGCATCTAGAAAACACACAAGAGAAAATTAAGCGGTTTTACTAGGATAAAACCATGGTTAATTTTGGCAAGGGTTGTGATGTCCACATGTTTTTGTGAAGAAATTATAGAGGCTGTAGCATTTCTATCACAAAATGAAGTGGATATTTGAATTAAATGTTTGGTCACTGTTAAACTATTAAATGATTTGATCGTCCTGTAAGTGTAATAACAACCATTTTTAGGCCTTTGGCGCCCTTTGCAGGCATTTGTAATAACACGTAATATACATAAATTGTTTATTTTGTATTAGCCCACATTATGTATTTTAACAGTGTTATTTAATGAAACCATATGATTATTTTTAATTAACCGATCATTATTGCCTCATTGTTTTTATATAGGTTAGTGCATTTTAAACCTTGGAAACTAGCAGGTGCGTTGGTGGTGGTCAAATTATTACCGACATTAAAACAGCCAAAAAAGATTCTTAGGATTGTGAACGCACCTGAAAGTGATACACGGGCGTCATCTTGGCTTTTTTTCGTTTTCTTTTCTCGGCGCTGGACCGCTTATAGTATGATTTGGTCAGCCGCAAACATTAGACTACTTGAGGTGAGGGAAGGCGCGGGCGGGAATGGCGCGTTTCGTGTGCTTAGCCTATTGTATGTATATATGTATATGTATATGTTAATATTACTATAGAACGAAAGCTTTTTTTTTTTTTTTTTTTGAGCAAATGGGATGGTGCCCACCCTGGCAGTTGGTGCCCTACGCAGACCGCGTATTCTGCGCCGGTACTGCTTGTGAAACCGTCCTGCGCATTTTACTTTCACTTTTAAATTAGCGGCATTAACGTAACGTAACGAACTTTTATTAACAAAACGAATAATAATGCACCATGTTATATGCCTAATATAAAATAATAACTTACAAAAAGTTTAAATAGGTATACAAAACCGAAAAACACTGTGTAACCAAATAAATAAGAAACGTAGAACATTTATTAGCAAAACGAATAAGAAAGCTTGGAAGCACGGCGTGCACCTTGCTTAATATAAAATTTAAAATAAAATACACAGTTTAAATAAAAATCAGCATACACTGCGGAACCAAATAAATATGAAATTTCCACTATCACCTTAGATAAATGGCACAAGTCAACAGGCTTTTCAAAATCCAAAATATTTTTAAAACAGGCGCTTTTGCATTTCGTTTTGAAACTCTTCCGCCATATTCTTGTCTTTCTCACCTCTCTCTTCTTTTCAGTCAGCTCGACTCACTTTACGTGATAAATGAAATCTGACCTGTGATGCGACTGTCGTTCGGCACACTGCATTGAGCAGCCGAGTTCAGTTTTAATTGTATTGTCTGTTCAGCTAAACTAAATGATTTTATTACTATATAAAAATCAAAACGACAAGTTCTTCTTCGGGTGAATGACAGATGAAGCAGCACATACCGCCATCTACCGCGTATTGTTAAATTAATATTGAGCGACCTAAGCAATGTAGCACAGAAATGACGCATTCGCTTCACTTTAAAATGAAACGCATGAGGAAACAATCCCTCACAAAAATTAATGCCATGATCATATGACCTTTTCAAGCCCTTAATTCACGGAAAAGCGGTTTAAGACTTTTTAAGACTTTTTAGGACCCACAGAAACCCTGTAAATGCTATCATCTTCTTACAGTCTCAGCAAAGACATGTGGAAAAGAGCTACTAGAGGGAACGTCTTGCGCCATCAAGCTAAAAACAATAAACAATGAAAAACCTAATGAGATACAATGGTTCTCTCCAGTGGTGCCATAATTCACAGGAAAAATGGGAATATCAGGACAAACACTCTAAGTGTAACAATAGAAGAAGATGGATCATTGATATCATTAATATAAGTGTTAGTCTGAGGAACGCCTGCAAATATATATACCATGCTTTTAATATTGATGGTACAGAGATTGGTTCCGGAGAAGACGAAATTAATGCTTATGGTAAGACAACAAATATTTGTACATGCAATGCAAATAATAGCAAAATAAGACCATACATTTCTAAGTAGCTCCAGTAGGAAATAACTGCCATGTTTCTGCCTTAGCAAAGGCTCCTAAACCTACTGTGACGATCAACTGCAAAACTAATGCTGTGCTCACCTGTGACATTGGAGACCATACAGATCTGACTGTATCCTGGTATAAAAAAGACATCCAGAATGAAAAAAAACCCTCAACTGTTCTTGACATCTGTCAGGCATTCACCACAGCCACCTTCACCTGCCACGTCACCAGTATCACCACCCACCCGCTCATCCTCACCAGAATTCTAATCACTTGCACCTGATCCCAATCAGCCACACCCTACAAAAGGACTCTCTGCCAGTCTCCCCTTGTCGGGTCTACCCTTCACACCCCATGACGACAGCTCCTGGCCTCATGCTATTTCTCTCCGTCGAACTCTCCTGTGCTCACTGGTTCCAACGTGGCTTTCTGAACTGGGCAATCACCTTCACATTCTCACAAGGACTGTCAGCTAAGATATATCTTTTACCATTTGTCTCTAACACTGTGTGTTCATCCATCCGTCTAATAAACGCTGGTTTGGTTTGTCACTCACCTCTCGTCTCCTCCGTGTGTGTGTGTGTGTGTGATAGAAGACCTGACCGACACAAAGATGAGGACCGAGACACCCGCTGCAGTAAATCCTCTCATTGAGTTGGTGAACGTCTTCAAGGCGGCGTTAATTCCACCACCATCGCCGCCACCTGCCTCAGGATGTCCCATGGCCATGCCCGCCACATTTGCGGGGCGAGGCAGCTGAGTGTAGCGGTTTTCTTCTACAAGTCAACCTGTACATCCAGATGCAATCACAACAGTTTCCCTCGGAGAACGGCAAAGTCACTTTCCTCATCTCACTTCTTACCGGTAAGGCCCTACAATGGACAAAAGCGATCTGGAATTCCGACAACCCCATTATTAACTCCTATGAACAGTTTACCAGTCATTTCTCTGGGCGCATACCGGCAAGGACTCAATCCAGAAATTCGCGCCGCCATGGCTCTGTACGATGACAGCATTGGATTGGAATCCTTCAATGTACAACTAGAGTTTCTCAGCAGCTAGCCACCTGCCAGCCACCGGTAACCACTCCTCAGCCTGCCTTGGTGGCTGCTAGCTTCCCTGTACGAGAACCCATGCAAGTTGATACCACCCGGCTCTCACGCACCGAACGAAATCGCCGCATCACTCTTGGACTGTGCCTATATTGTGGACAACAGGGACATCATATCCGCACCTGCCCCATCAGACCCCCACGCCCGGTGGTGAGTACTATTCAATCCGGAGTAGAAACTGCCAGTCTTACACTGTTACCTGTTACTTTCCATACTCCTGATTGCTCTCTCTCTGTGTCCGCTCTGGTCGACTCAGGCTCCTCCGGCAACTTCATCTCCCAGAAATGTTTGAACCAACTCCAACTCCCACGTCATCGCCACTGTCAGGTTTATGCAGTAAAGACCATTCACGGAAAACCACTCGGGCAAAGTACATCATTCATCACCCTACATCACTCAGCAGGTTGGATTATTTCATAAAGAGGAGATACAATTTCTGGTACTAGAAGAGTCAACCGTGAGCATCATCCTGGGACACCCCTGGCTGCGTCTTCATCGTCCGGAGCTCCGCTGGGATCCCTGTGACGTCACTCGTTGGAGTCAAATGTGTTATACCCAATGTCTATCCAAGTTACCTCATCCACAATCAGTTCCAGTTCTGGTGGCATCTGCACATGTTGAGAGTCCTGAACCCGCCTTTACACCCAAAATCCCAGCGGAGTACACAGCGTTCCAGGATGTGTTCAGTAAGCATGCAGCCACCCATCTTCCACCTCATCGGCCATGGGACTGTCTGGGACTGTCCAAGGGAAGGGTGTATCCTCTGTCCATCCCGGAGCGCCAGGCGATGGAGGAGTACATCTCGGAGGCTCTTATTCAGGGATTCATCTGACCATCTACCTTGCCGGCCGCTTCAAGCTTTTTCTTCGTGGGTAAGAAGGATGGAAGTCTTCGTCCCTGTATTGACTACCGGCAGCTCAACTCCCAGATCCTTCAACAGCCTTATCCTCTCCCCCTGGTCCCCGTCACCCTCGAAGAGCTTCGTGGAGCCCAGGTCTTCACGAAGCTGGACCTGCGGAGTGCTTACAACCTCGTTCGTATTCGTGCGGGAGACGAATGGAAGACCACCTTTGTAACACCTACGGGGCACTACGAATGCCAGGTCATGCCTTACGGCTTATCCATCAGTCCTTCTGTCTTCCAAACGTTTATGAACGAGGTGTTCCGGGAGTTCCTCCATCGGTTTGTCGTGGTCTACATTGATGATATTTTGATCTACTCCCGGAACATGGCCGAACATCGCCAGCACGTCCAGCAGGTCCTTCACAAACTCCGCCAGCACAATCTGTACCTTAAACTGGAGAAATGTGAGTTCCATAAACCATCTGTACAGTTCCCAGGGTATATCATCAGTGCCGAGGGTGTGCAGATGGACCAGGGGAAAATCCACGCCATTCAAGATTGGCCTCAACCTAGCAGTATAAAAGAACTCCAATGTTTTCTGGGATTCTCCAACTTCTACCGTCGTTTCATTAAGGATTACAGTACCATCACAGCTCCGTGCACCTGCCTCCTGAGGGGCAAACTTAAACATCATCTCTCCTGGAGCCCTGCTGCCCACGAAGCTTTCCAACAGCTCAAGCACATCTTCAGCACTGCACCCCATTACACCATCCAGATCCAGAACTCCTGTTTACGGTTGAGGTTGACGCTTCCACCACTGGAGTGGGTGCGGTGCTTTCTCAAGCTGTAATGTTCTTAAAACATTACATTTTGACAGACAATTTTATTCAAAATGATTGACATTACGTTCAGTGTATAATCTTTTAGTAGTCCATGCATTAGCTGCTAAATAAATAAATACCAACCTATTACATTGTTACCATAAATAAGCTTTTTAACAGAAATTTTTAACTGAAAAATAAATAAGTAAATAAATAAATAAAATACTCATCCAAATCTTGGTTAAAACTAAAATAAATTTTCTGAAAATGTATTGTCATTTATACATATTATTTTTTTTTTGTTTGTTTGTTTGTTTTCCCCTTAAAATAAGCATTTAAAATATGCTAAAACTGCAAAACTTACTAGAGCCTGTCTGACATTGATGTACTCTGTAGAGGTGTGGCAAAGGGGTCCTTTACAGTGACAGCTGACCCTGATATTCTCTGATTTTAATGAATGTCTGATGGTGTTGACAATGAGTGGGGGCACAACTTTAAAACCATTTGAAACGTGCATGTGTCATTGAAAAACAACCTTGCTTTGATGTGAGCTATTATGAGCGTTTATAAGTTCATAAGTTTTATAAGTGTTGCTTTTGATAAAACAAGTCCTGTTTCATCGTTAAAAATTATTTTTATCAATTTTATAGCATATGAATGATTGAACCCTTCTGTGGACACACTGTAGTGAGAAGACAATAAGTTCATAGATTTGACATAATAATAATAAAAATAATAAAATTAAATTAAAGAGGATAATTGTGTTAAATACATTCTATTATTAATCCCTCATAACATTTACAATTGAAAATATTTTCTTTTTAAACCCAACAGCAGTTACAATCGCTGTTTACAACTTATTATGGCCTAAAGAGGCTGTAATTTGCCATTTTGCAAAATGACAGAAGATTTTGCACCAAACTTTTGTTTTCTACCCATGAACAAAAAAAGAAAAATAAATAAAAGAAAAAAAAAATCAAACCAAAGGAGCCATTTTCTCATTTTTGCTTATTTAATTTCAAATTGAACAACAAATTATCAAAATCCATGTATTTTTGGAAGTACTGGTCTGCACAAGTAAATGCACAAGTCGAGGACTATAGGCTTAAAGGAGAAGTCCACTTCCAAAACTCACCCCCATGTCATCCAAGATATTCACGTCTTTCTTTCTTCAGTCTTAAATAAATTATTTTTTTGAGGAAAACATTTTAGCATTTTTCTCCATATAATGGACTGATATGGTTTGAACTTCCAAAATGCAGTTTAAATGCAGCTTCAAATGATCCCAAATGCGGTTGTAAATGATCCCAGCTGAGGAAGAAGGGTCTTATCTAGCAAAATGATCGGTTATTTTCATAAAAATAATACCATTTAAATACTTTTTAATTCCAACGAAATTTGAATTTATGCTTTAAAAAAAGTCCTAACAAATAAACGTTTAATGCCTTGGTATCTAAATGTAACAGAAAAAAAAAAATGCATCCTCTGCTCTTCATTCAAATCTTGGTCAAAAGTAAAGTGAAGCAGGACATTCTGTTAAAATATATTGCCATTTATGCATATTTTATGCTTATTTCTCTTGGGCTGGAGCTTCGCAGACTGCTGGGAGGACAAAGCCTTTTGGCCCCACCCCTTGTGGCTGCATGAAGTTCCTTTTGTTCATGCAGCTACACAAACTTGAACAAATCAGGCTTCAGTATCAGAGTAAACAGGGAGTCTTTCTGTCTCCTTGAGCTGATTGTCAAAAGGTTCTGGAACACTGGCTGTTTTCAGAAGAGCAATGAACTGCCAATACAGTGTCATATTTCTATTCCTCTGTGGCTTTTCTGCACTCACTGGTAAGTTATGATTTCATTTTGTTTAGATATTTTAATAATCTGAGGCAAAATGCCCCTTTTATCTGCATTTTAGGGCGTTTACTGTTGATCTACAATCTGATTAAAATGTACATGTAAATCGCTGTAAATCATGTTTTTAAATCCACTTAACGTAGGAACATCTACATTCACTTTTCTCACTTCTGTTTACATGCTAACAAATATAAGACAAGTATAAACTCAAAGGTTTCTGAGGTGTGTGTTAAATTAAACATATTGTTTTTATGGCCAGTAATGGCAGAATAGAAAAGTTTTGTCTAAGGTTAGTGTCTAAACAGAAATTGACTTTTCAAAAAGAAACTCATCTAGAGAAATATTCATTCTCATAATATTTGTTTATTTCTCAAAGTAAACCACATATGAGAGCATGCATCCTGCTGAGTTTTATTAAATGCTAATTTCATCTTCTTACAGTCTCAGTAAAGACATGTGGAAAAGAGCTATTAGAGGGAACGTCCTGCACCATCAAACTGAAATCAGTATACAATGAAAAAATTACTGAGATAAGATGGATCCATCTCTCTAGTGGTGCCACAATTCTTAGGAAAAATGGGAAGATAAAGGCAAACTCTATAGGTGTAAAAATGGAAGATGATGGATCATTAACATTTGAAAGTGTTAGTCTGAAGGACACCGGAAAATATAAATACAGTGCTTTTAGTAATGACGGTATAGAGATTACTGGAGAAGAGGAAATTAATGTTTATGGTGAGACCTTATAACACAATGCAAATAATAGCAAAATAAGACCATATATTTCTAAGTAGCTCAAGTAGTAGGAAATGACCACTATGTTTCTGTCATAGCAAAGGCTCCTAAACCTACTGTAAAGATCAACTGCAAAACTAATGGGGACGTTACACTCTATTGTGACATTGGAGACCGTAAAGATCTGACTGTATCCTGGTATAAAGAAGACAAAATCATCCAGAATGAAAAAAACACTCAACTGCTCTTGACATCTGCTCAAGTACAGGAGAATAAACCATACTCATGCAGAGTAAGCAATCCTGTCAGCAGTGAACAAAGTGACAGCATTACAGTATCATGTAAGTCATTCTTATTTCATGTGCTTCTCATTTTTCAATGTATTTAATCATTATCTTTGGATACTGATGTTAAAAACCTAACATTTTCAGTTCTGGCAGAATTAGTGATCTATCAAATGGCTGTGTGACTTTTCACAATTTCACGTTTGTTTAATGAAATATGCAATGATAGTAAAACAACTGTATTTTCCAGCAACAGAATTAGTTTTACAGTATTAAACTGTGTACTAACTGAAATCTCAGAACATGGAAACATATTTTACACTACCAGCCAAACTTTTGTCAAAGGTTAAACTTAAAACAACTGTACATTTTAATCTCAGTAAACTTAAACTTAGATTTTAACATCAATTTATTATTTTTTTAATTAAATGAAAACACTGTGTCCACATCAAAAGACGTCTCATGAAATAATGTTGGCCTGTATACTGTATTATGCAGTTTTTAGGATTTTTAAAAGCTTAAAATAGATGTTTTTAATGAGTCATTGGTTTGTTAATTATTTCATTTTTGTCTTGTCATGTAAAGGCCTAGGTCTTAAACACCTTGACACCTTCTGCTGCTGCTAATATGTGTTCCTGTGTTATAGCCCACGCAGGAAGCAACAACATGGTAAAAGACGTCTTCATCACCTCTGAAACCGCTGTATGAGCTTTAAAAGTTCACACCACAATCTTCCAGTCATAAGCATAATTAAATGACAGATCTTAAATTTACATTTATTTAGCAGACGCTTTGATCCAAAGCGAATAATAGTAATAATAATAATAGTCAAATAACTTACTGAATTAACCTATAAAAATATCTTATCAAAAGCTTATCCTTTATCTTAGCTCATTTGTTGTGATTAAACAGTATACAACAGGAAGGCAAAGCATTTTGACACATATTTCCTGTCACAGGAAATATTAGCTTCTAGTAAAACCAGACTCCTATTATGTTGTATATAGAGTAGGCCAAGGCCATAACTATCTTGAAAACTGGGTTCTAGGTCTAATTGTACTTTTCCTTACTTATGTGCCTACATTCACTTTTTTGCATGTCTAATAATGTCAAAAACACAAAATGTTTCTTAACTCATCACATTCTGTTAGGAATATGTAATGAGCAGGACTCGTAGGAAGCGTGTAAGATCCAATTGCGAGCTTTTATTAACAGATCGTAGTCAAGACAGGCAGGGTCGATAACCAAACAAACAGTAATATCCAGGGCAAGGTGAGAGCGTAAATCCAATAAACAGGCAGAGTCCAAAACCAGAGAGAGCAGTCCAAAAAGTAACAAATAAACAAGGAAATGAAACCAGACAGAACTATGGCAATGAACGAGGCAAAACTGTGGCAAAAACAAAGACAAAACTATGATAAGAAACCAAACCGTGATAATCAAAAAACAGGGCAATGAAAACAGGAAAACGCTTGGTAGAGTCCGCTATAGCAAAACAATACTTTGCAGTTTCCTGTTTGGCATGGCCTGCCTTTTATGGCTGCCAAACAGGAAGTTACCAGAGAAGCAGCAGAGGGAGCAGCAACAGGCAGCCAATGGGTGAGGGCTCCCTCTGCTGGCGTGGCGTTACAGAATCCCCCCCCCCGGAGGACCTGGACCGTGGAGCTGTGGCAGACAGTGGAACCTTGGAGGACCAGGGCCGTGGAGCTGTGGCAGACAGTGGAACCTAGGAGCAGAAGTCCACCATGCTTGATTCGGAGGAGCCTGGAGCCATGGTGGAGCAGGGAGAGCCGGCCGCCATGGCGGGGCAGGCAGAGCATGAAGCCATGGCGGGGCAGGCAGAGCAGGAAGCCATGGTGGGGCAGGCAGAGCAGGAAGCCATGGCGGGGCAGGCAGAGCAGGCAGCCATGGCGGGGCAGGCAGAGCAGGCAGAACAGACAGGAGCAGAGATATCCACAGTGGAGCTAGTGAGATCCATAGCAGAGCAGTGTGTTCACGGACAATTTCCTTGGCCGTGGTATGACAGGCAGAGAGTTCATGATAGGCCTTCGTGATTGTGACATGACAGGCAGAGAGTTTATGGGAGGACGCCGCCCCCATGGGAGCATCTACAGCATGTGCTGACACCTCTGGGGGCATGGGCGCAGATTCTTGGGCAGACGTGGCAGTGAGTTCATAAATGGACACCACCTCCTTAGGAGGTTCTACAGCGTGAGCTGACACCTCAGGAGGTATAGGCGCAAACTCGTGGACAGAAGAAACCTCAGGAGCAGACTTGTGGTCAGATGAGGCCTCTGGGGCAGACTCGCAGTCAGGCGAGGCCTCTGGAGCAGACTCGTGGATATACGAGGCCTCTGGAGCAGACTCGAGGACAGACGAGGCCTCTGGAGCAGATTCGGGGACAGACGAGGCCTCTGGAGCAGACTCGTGGACAGACGGGGCCTTTGGAGCACAGTGTGCAGCCCACACACTGAAAATGGCTACGGCCATTACAGGCAGCGCAGTAGATAGTGGGATGCCTGCTGGTCTTGAGGGTGTGGATGCTGTAGATATGTGGCCTGGGAGCGTGGGCTCTGCGGGGTCAGCTGATACGTGAGGTGGCTTGAGAAGGTCAGAGGGGACCTGGTGAGGTTCTGGTAGGACGACAGTTCCTTGACTTGATTCATGGAGGTCTGCCGTGACTTGACTTGGCTCAGGGAGGCCTGCCGTGGCCTGACTTGACTCAGAGAGGCCTGCCGTGGGCGGACTCGACTCAGGGAGGCCTGCCGTGGCCGGACTTGACTCAGGGAGGCCTGACGTGGCCTGACTTGACTCAGGGAGGTCTGTTGTGGCTTGACCTGGTTCATGAAGATCAACTGTGGCTTGGCCTGGCTCAGGAACAACAGTAGCAACTTGACTTGGCTCATGGAGATCAACTGTGGTGTGGCTTGGTTCAGGGAAGACAGCAGCAATTTGACTTGACTCGTGAAGATCTGCTGTAACTTGGCTTGGTTCATGGAAATTAGCTGTGGTTGGACATAACATAGACAACCCAGCTGTAACTTGACTTGACTCAGGAACAACATGGCTTGACTCAGGAACAACAGCTGTAACGTGACTTGATTCAAGAACAACAGCTGTAACGTGACTTGACTCGTGGGGAACAGCTGTGACTTGGCTTGACTCGTGGGGCACAGCTTGACTCGTGGAGAACAACAGCTGTATCTTGGCTTGACTCATGGAGAACAACAGCTGTATCTTGGCTTGGATCGTGGAAAACAGCTGTGACTTGGCTTGATTCATGGGGAACAGCTGTGTCCTTGCTTGACTCATGGAGAACAGCAGCTTTGGCTTGACTTAACTCTGTTGCTTGACTTAACTCTGTTGCTTGACCGGGCTCTGAAGCTTGACCTGACCCTGGAACTTGACTTGACCCTGGAACTCGACTGGACTTGGAAGCTACAGCTGTAACATGGTTTGACTCTGGAGCGGCAGCTGTAGCTTGACTTGACACAGGAGATGCAGCTGCAACTTGACCTGACTCTGAAGATGCACCTGTAGCTTGACTTGGCTCTGCGGCTTGACTTGACCCTGGAACAACAGCTGCAACTTGACTCGAATCAGGGGTAGCTGCCGTGACGTGA
Source organism: Cirrhinus mrigala (assembly GCA_036247105.1). Classification (NCBI taxonomy): domain Eukaryota; kingdom Metazoa; phylum Chordata; class Actinopteri; order Cypriniformes; family Cyprinidae; genus Cirrhinus; species Cirrhinus mrigala. The sequence continues at coordinate 39,927,773 of CM070007.1, read as the reverse complement.
GGGAGAGCCATTTTAGCTGCCCATACCGCCATTAGGGGTGAGTCCAGCACGTGGGCCATCATGAAGCGTGGCTTGGAGACAGCGACCATCTTGTGGAGTGGCTCAGGGATGGCAGCCATCTTGTGGACTGGCTCTGGGAAGGCAGCCATCTTGTGCACTGGTTCTGGGATGGCGGCCATCTTGTGGACTGGCTTGGAGATAGCAGCCATCTTGTGAGCTGGTTGTAGGAGGGTAGCCATGACAGGTGCAGACTCTGGACGGGCGGTCATGACAGGTGCAGACTCTGGACGGGCGGCCATGACAGGTGCAGACTCTGGACGGGCGCCCATGACAGGTGCAGGCCCTGGAGCGGTAGGCATGGCGTGAGTAAGCTTTGGCTTGTTGGACGTGGCTTGAACAGGCTGTGGTATGGTGGCTACTGAAGGATCACGGGGTCCTTCATCCACGACCCCCACAGTAAACGTGGATCCACTTAAAAGCAGGGCATGATCAATATATCTCTCCAGTGACCAATGAATCTTCCCCCCAGGTAGCCAAGAACGAATGGGATCGTTCAAACCCACCCAAAAAATGTCCTTCAGTGCCACATCATTAAAATCAACAAGGTGACAGTTCACAAAATTCCACAACAAAATCCTCAACACGTCGGTTACCTTGTCGTAGGCGGAAGAGGCGTGATGCAGGGTCCATGATGATCTGTATTCCAAAAAGCCGCTGGATCTCGGGGAGCCGAAGTATTCTGTAATGAGCAGGACTCGTAGGAAGCGTGTAAGATCCAATTGCGAGCTTTTATAAACAGATCGTAGTCAAGACAGGCAGGGTCGATAACCAAACAAACAGTAATATCCAGGGCAAGGCGAGAGCGTAAATCCAATAAACAGGCAGAGTCCAAAACCAGAGAGAGCAGTCCGAAAAGTAACAAATAAACAAGGAAATGAAACCAGACAGAACTATGGCAATGAACGAGGCAAAACTGTGGCAAAAAAAAAAAACAATACTATGATAAGAAACCAAACCGTGATAATCAAAAAAACAGGGCAATGAAAACAGGAAAACGCTTGGTAGAGTCCGCTATAGCAAAACAATACTTCACAGTTTCCTGTTTGGCATGGCCTGCCTTTTATGGCTGCCAAACAGGAAGTTACCAGAGAAGCAGCAGAGGGAGCAGCAACAGGCAGCCAATGGGTGAGGGCAGCTGCTCCCTCTGCTGGCGTGGCGTTACAGAATACTTTCATTGTAGTCTATTTAAAATAGTAAATATTATGTAGCTAAACATACATGCCACTGTAGCCTGTGTTATTTAAAATATATAAATTGATTATTTTGGTATCATGATATAACACTGGCCATCAAAAATAAATAAATAAAAATCCACAACCACTACATATAAAAGATGAAGTCTACAGTCTAGTACAGCTCTATGAACGAAAAAATTCATAATTACATCTAATGTAAATTTAAAATGGGGAAGAACAATTCATGGAAATAAAACTGATATTGTGATATATTATATAAATATATTTTAGATATATGGATATAGTTCTCACGTAAGAGTTAAAATTGCAGTAACATTATATGAAAATGGGATCGTAAAATAATTTTTAGCCAAGTCATGCAGGCCTAAGAATTGTATAATTTTATAAACATCACCAAACCATAAACATGCTGAGGTGTTTTTCAAATTATTGAAATATTAACTTAAATTCTCAGGGGGTAAATATTTTACTTTTTTAATAACTGCATTTTTTAATTATTATTAATATTATTATTTTTTTAATACAGGCTGAGGAATCTTCAAGCTCCAGATCCTTTCAAAACAGATCCAAACACAGTGAAAACAGCTCATTACAAATTATTACATCAAAAAAGTGTTCATACTTCTCTAAACTCTCACAAATCACCTTATGAATATGAATGAAGGCCATAACAAGATGCTTTCACATTTTACATTTGGGAGAGTATTTTATTCAGCGCCATTTGCATTGCACTCAGTGTTACTGTTTATCGGTTCATCCCTTTGTCTTGATAATCATGCATTTTTAATTATTACCAACTCATTTTAGTTGAAAATGATCTCAAAAATGATCTCACAATCTGCTCAAGGCTGCTTTATAGTAAACTGTATACCAGTTTTGTTAACTGTCCACTAAAAGGACTTTTGCATGCTGTTCATATACTGTGAATATAAGATTAATAAATGTTTTTTTTTACATTCTGGAAAAAAAAAAATTGGTTAAAGTTCAATTACAGTTGACACATTTTCATTGGATCAATTATATTCTTTTTATAGACTAAAACTGTGTAATTGTCATCAGAGTAAAATAACAATAAAATAAGTAAATGACATGACAAAATGCTAACTAAATTTCAAGGACATTTTCATCAAAAGTTGCAAAAATGGTTTGTACACCATGAGGGTGAAAAAACACAACCAAAAGAGCAAATGCGAGATAAAAACCACCACTTTACTGAGAAATGGCAAATGACTGAAATATTTGACTAAAAGGAAATTGATAAGAGAAGCTACCAGGAGTCCAAAGGCAACTTTGAAGGGCTTACAAGGCTTTATAGCTTACACAAAGCTGGCCTGTATGGCAGGGTGGCACGAAAGAAGCCTTTCTTGTTTGTGATATGCAAAAACACATTTGGCAGCAAAAGGTGCATAGTCTGATGAGACCAAAGTTGACCTTTTTGGACTGAACTCTAAAAGCAAACACAGCACACCACCCAAAACACACCATACCTACTGTGAGGCATGGTGGTGGCATCATTATGTTGTAGGGTTATTTCTCTTCAGCTGGGACAAGGCGATTGGTCAGGATGGAAAGGAAAATGGGTGCTGCCAAGTACATCCAAATTCTTGAGGAAAACCTGCATCCCTCTGCTAGACAGCTGAAGCTGGGCAGGTCATTCATCTTCCAACACGACAATGACTCTAAACATACTGCTAAAATAACAACGAAATGGCTTAAGGATAAGAAGGTGAATGTCCTTAAGTGGCCAAGTCAGAGCCCTGACTTAAATCAACATATAAACGTATAAAATACTGTACGAGGTTAACGTGCAAGTCTCCGTTATTCAGTACAGTGATTTATAATTTATATAATTATATAATTAGCTTATGCTTTAATTTAAAAGTGTCTGTAGCGTCTGTATTCAGGAAGACCACAAACCACGGCCTACACTATGCACTAGATAATATATGAAAATGACCACAAAAGATGAAGGCAGGGAAGATCTCACTCGGCAGGGGTGCTCTGTTGTCTTTAAATTGAAGTCAGTGGAGGGGATGCATATACACAGTTCAGCTAAATGAGAAAATTTGTAGCCTTTAATGGTCTCAAACTGAATGTATGAAGCAAACTGTTTGATGAACTGTTTGCTATGTTCATTCTTCCCCGAAGACTGTCTAAATCTCCTGAATTTGGATGTTTGCTTTACATAAATGTCTTAAAACATTACATTTTGGCTGACAACTTTATTCAAAATGATTGACATTATGTTCAGTGTATACTATTTTAGCAGTCCATGCATTACTTGCAAAATAAATTAATAAATAAAAAACATTTATTTTTATTTTTTTTATTTTTTATTTTTTCTTACTCTTTTTCCAAATCTTGGTTAAAAGTAATATGAAACAGAACTATTTGTGAAAATGTGTACATATTTGTATATGTGTACATATTTTACGCTTTTTTTCCTCAGGATTTAAAATATTCTAAAACTAGAAAACTTACCAGAGCCTGACATTGATGTACTCTGCAGAGGTGGAAGGTGGCAAGGGGGCCTGATTTTATTACATTTTATTACATGTCTGACAATGTTGACAAAAAGTGGGGATACAACTTTCAATCCTTATGAAATTCATGTGTCTTTGAAAAACAACCTTGCTTTGAAATAAGATATTATTAAGTGTTGCTTTTGGTAAAATAATTAATGTTAATTTTAACGAAGTGTTCAAACAAAACTACATTAGTTTTGTTCAGGAATACCAGCTGTAATTATTCTTGTTTGTGTTTAATTTATAATGTTACTTAGACAGCACCTGTATTTTAAAGCATTTTGAATTTAAAATAATGTTCATTATCCATATCCATTATCCAAAACTAAAAAAATACTGTTACAAATGTATTGTTCATTGTTAGTTCATACATTTAATGTAACAAAATGCAACACCCAATAGTCATATATACTCCATGTCTCTCTTCAGAAGCACTTGAAATATCCGAGCAGTTTCTGTGTGAATGTTTGAACATGATTATTGGTGAAATGGTCTGTGAGGCATGGGAAAACTAGCAATATTTATACCATGGTTAATGGAAACTATTAATTATTAACAGGCTACTAATTATTTTGAATCTTTGTAATGGGGTGACACACGACCCTCTCACAATATACTACTTAACAGAGCCATTGCTCGTTCAGAAATGTTCACACAATTATGCTATATGTATCAGAAATTCTGAGCTCAGGTGTAGTTAGCGTTCACACGCGTGCCGTGCTCAAAACCAACTGAACAGTGCACTCTGGCTTTCACTTGAGCTCAGGACCAGCTTAGGACCAGCTTGGGACCAGCTTAAACCAGCTAAAACCAGCATCCATGCTTCAAAACCTACCTAACCAGCATATGCTGTTTTTTAACAGGGCAGCACTAACATATATTCAAATATTTTTAAACTCATGAACACCTTTACTAGAATTTTTCACGTTTTAATTGTAGGCTTATTTAATGACAGTATTTTCAGTTTTGGGTGCACAATTCTTGTATTTTAACTGATACTTGACTCTGACATTTCACCTGTTAATTGTTTTATTATATTGATGAGTTCTTTCAGTTTTACAGGAGCACTTTTGTAATGCTGTAAGTGGGAGTGGATGTCTTGCTTGGCTGAAAAAATGCAGAGAAACACATTGTCATGCTGAAAAAAAGAGACTAACGTCAGCATGGTCCAAACGCCATTAGCACACAACGACAGATTTGTTCAGTGAGCATTAACATGCATTCAGAGTTGATGGTAATGAATGGGATGCTGTTGTTTAACCTGATAAGCATAAGCATTATTGCTACGGATCTGGTCGATGAGCCACGGACTGCTCACCACCAGATGTCGCTCTCACCTTGCACCTCACTGACTGTTGCATTACACCCCGGACTACATCTCCCAGTATCCATCGCGCTGATTGCGTCAGCACCCGTGACCAATCAGCAGCGCTATAAAAGCCCCGGTCTTTCCCCTTGCAAGGCATGGAGTATTGTTGTTGTTGTTGTTGTGTTTCATTGGTTAGCGTTCCTAGTTTCCCTTGTTCCCGTGTTTAGTTCTCTCGCCTGGTCATCTCGTTTTCGACTGTCTCGCCACCTGCCTTTTGGACTATCGCTCGTTATAAGGATTATTCTCTACGTCTTGCCTGTGATACACCTGTTTGCTTCTGTTTGACCCTGCCTGTACGACCTTGTATCTGTCTCGTTCCTTTAATAAAGCTCGCACATGGATCCACTCGCCTCTCGCCTCACTCACTCTGTTACAGAATACTCCGTCACCGAAGGATCCAGCAGCTTTTCACCTGGACATTCTTCAGATATGGACACAAACAGGACCCTATGCAGGTTAAAACAAGGACCAAGATCGCTTGAACAACACACCCGAGAATTTTTGGCCAACTCACATTAGTCAGATCTCCTGGACATTTGTTTAATAGAAATCTTTTGTGATGGAGTAAACCAGCCATTAAGGGACAGGCTGAGACGTGAGGGTCCGCGCTCTTCGCTGGCGGCTTTTATGGACTTCGCCCTATTGTGTGTGGGTTCTGCTTGTACCGTGAGTGTCGCGGAGGAGGAGCGCGAAGCCACGAAAGCTCTGGCCGCCTGGCTCGCTCATGTAACGACGCCGACAGCAGAGCCCGTTCGCAAGATGGCGGCCGCGCCGGAGGGCGTCTATGCTATGACGCCGACAGCGAGGATGGCGGCTGCGCCGGTGTGTGCTCACAAGATGGCGGCGACGGAGGAGCCCGTTCACAAGATGGCGACGGAAACGGAGCTCCGTCACGTCACAGCTGCCATACCAGAGCCATATAAAGTTGCAGCTGCATTTCCTGAGTCAAGTCAAGTTTCCAAGTCAAGCCAAGTTGCAGCTGCGTTTCCTGAGTCAAGTCAAGTTTCCAAGTCAAGCCAAGTTGCAGCTGCGTTTCCTGAGTCAAGTCAAGTTTCCGAGTCCAGTCAAGTCGCAGCTGTGTTTCCCGAGTCAAGTCAAGTTTCCAAGTCAAGCCAAGTTACAGCTGCGTTTCCTGAGTCAAGTCAAGTTTCCAAGTCAAGTCAAGTTGCAGCTGTGTTTCCTGAGCCAAGTGCTGTCAAGATGGCCGCCGCGCCAGAGCCAGGTCACAAGATGGGCGCCATCCCAGAACCCGCGGCCAGCACTCGGAAGCCGCCTGTGGTCATGATGGCCCACGTGCTGGACTCACCCCTAATGGCTGTATGGGCAGCCAAAATGGCGCTCCATCATTTCACGGCTGCTACCCCAGAGTCAAGTCAAACGTCAGAATCAAGTCAAGCCTCCAGGTCCGGTCAAGCCTCCAAGTCCAGTCAAGCTTCCAAGTCCAGTCAAGCCAAAGCCGTTGCTTCTTCAGGGTCAAGCGAGGTCTCACCCGAGCGCTCCGAGCCACTGCACAAGATGGCAGCCACACCCGCTAACGCCACGTCAGCCAAGCCAGCGCCCGCTAATGCCACGTCAGCCAAGCCAGCGCCCGCTAACACCACGTCAGCCAGGCCAGCACCCGCTAACGCTACGTCAGCCAAGCCAGCGCCCGCTAACACCACGTCAGCCAGGCCAGCACCCGCTAACGCCACGTCAGCCAAGCCAGCGCCCGCTAACACCACGTCAGCCAAGTCAGCGCCCGCTAACACCACGTCAGCCAGGCCAGCACCCGCTAACGCCACGTCAGCCAAGCCAGCGCCTGTTCATGTTACATTTTCTGCTCCTGAGTCTACACCCATCATGGTCGCCCTTCCAGATGCAGCTCTTGAATCAAGTCAAATTACTGCCGCTGCTCCAGAGTCAAGACAAGCTCCAGCTACTGCTCCAGAGTCAAGTCAAGCTCCAGCTGCTGCTCCAGAGTCAAGTCAAGCTCCAGCTGCTGCTCCAGAGACAAGTCAAGCTCCTGCTCCAGAGCCAAGTCAAGCTACAATTGCTGCACCAGAGCCAAGTCAAGCTACAGCTGTTGTTCCTGTGTCAAGTCAAGTCAGAGCTGCTCTTCTTAAGACAAGTCAAGTTAGAGCTGTCATCCCTGAGTCAAGCAAAGTCACAGCCGTGGTTCCTGAGTCAAGCAAAGTCACAGCCGTGGTTCCTGAGTCAAGCAAAGTCACAGCCGTGGTTCCTGAGTCAAGCAAAGTCACAGCCGTGGTTTCTGAGTCAAGCACGGTCAAAGCTGTCGTTCCTGAGCCAAGTCAAGTCTCTGCTGGTCTTCACGTGTCAGTTCAAGTCACTTCTGATCTCCATGAGTCTAGTCAGGTCACTACTCATCTTCACGAACCAAGTCAAGTCACCACTGATCTTCATAAGCCAAGTCTAGTCACTACAGATCTTCACAAGCCAGGTCAAGCAACTGCTGGACTTTATGAGCTAAATCAAGCTTTAGCCGGTCTCCACGAACCAAGTCAAGCCACAGCCAATCTCCATGAGCCTGGTCAGGCCACAACTGATCCTCATGAGTCAAGTCACGTCCCGCCTGACGGCCCAGAGTCAAGTCACGTCCCGCCTGACGGCCCAGAGTCAAGTCACGTCCCGCCTGACGGCCCAGAGTCAAGTCACGTCCCGCCTGATGGCCCAGAGTCAAGTCACGTCTCGTCAGACCGCCCAGTGTCTCGTCACGTCTCGTCTATCTGTCCAGAGCCTCGCCATGTCTCGTCTGACCTCCCAGAGCCTCGTCACGTCATGTCTGCCAGTGTGATGGCGATCACTATTCTTACTATGTGGGCCGCACACTACATTCCAAGGGTTTCGTCTGTTCACAGGTCTGTTCCTGAGGTCACGTCCGTTCACAAGTCAGCTTCTGAGGTCATGTCCGTTTCACAAGTCAGCTCCTGAGGTCACGTCTGTTCACAAGTCAGCTCCTGAGGTCACGTCTGTTCACGAGTCAGCTCCTGAGGTCACGTCAGTTCACGAGTCAGCTTCTGAGGTCACGTCTGTTCACAAGTCAGCTCCTGAGCTCACGTCTGTTCACAAGTATGTCCCTGAGGTCATGTTTGATCACAAGCCTGCTCCAGAGCTCCCGTCTGGTCTCAAGTCTGCTCCAGAGGCCCCGTCTGGTCTCAAGTCTGCTCCGGAGGCCTCTTTTGTCTGAGAAGCCGTGCCAATGCCTCCTGAGGTGTCAGCTTCGGCTGTAGATCCTCCTATGGAGGCAGCGTTCCCCTACAAACTCTCTGCTTCTCTCCTCATTCTGTTTGCCTCCTCTATCCCTGCTCTCCCCAGGTCCCAGTCCCTGACGCGAGTTCCTGCTCTGCCTCCTGTTCCGCCCTGGAGGGCCCCTGCGCCTCCTGCTCCACCCTGGAGGGCTTCTGCACCTCCTGCTGGGCCTCCGGCATCTTCTGCTCCGCCCTGGAGGGCTCCGGCGCCTCCTGCTCTGCCTCCGGCTCCGCCCTGGAGGGCTCCCGCGCCTCCTGCTCCGCCCTGGAGGGCTCCCGCACCTCCTGCTCCGCCCTGGAGGGCTCCCGCGCCTCCTGCTCCGCCCTGGAGGGCTTCCGCGCCTCCTGCCCCACCTCCGGCTCCGTCCTGGAGGGTTCCCGCACCTCCTGCTCCGCCCCGGAGGGTGTCTGCGCCTCTTCCTGCGCCTTCTGCTCCACCCTGGAGGGCTCCTGCACCTCCTGCTCCGCCCCTGGCTCCGCCCTGGAGGGCTCCTGTGCTTCCTGCTCCGCCTCTGGCTCCGGCCTGGAGGGCTTCTGCCCTGCCGGTTCTGCCTCAGTCTCCTGGCCCTCCCACCGCTCCCCAGGACTGTTTTTCGATTAGAGCATCTGGAAGCCGCTCTTTGGGGGGGGCTATGTTACGGATCTGGTCGGTGAGCCACGGACCGCTCACCACCAGATGTCGCTCTCACCTTGCACCTCACTGACTGTTGCATTACACCCCGGACTACATCTCCCAGTATCCATCGCGCTGATTGCGTCAGCACCCGTGACCAATCAGCAGCGCTATAAAAGCCCCGGTCTTTCCCCTCGCAAGGCACGGAGTATTGTTGTTGTTGCTGTTGTGTTTCATTGGTTAGCGTTCCTAGTTTCCCTTGTTCCCGTGTTTAGTTCTCTCGCCTGGTCATCTCGTTTTCGACTGTCTCGCCGCCTGCCTTTTGGACTATCGCTCGTTATAAGGATTATTCTCTACGTCTTGCCTGTGATACACCTGTTTGCTTCTGTTTGACCCTGCCTGTACGACCTTGTATCTGTCTCGTCCCTTTAATAAAGCTTGCACATGGATCCGCTCACCTCTCGCCTCACTCACTCTGTTACAATTATAAACATTATAACTTTCAGAATACATATGGATCAAATAAGATTGTTTTTATGCCTATGTATATGTATTGTGCGCCTTTGCATTTTGCTTTGACATTGCGCTGTTTTAATTGTTGGAACATTTTGTTTCAATGTATTGAAAATATTGAATGACATTTAAAAGCTTGCTTTACAATGTTTTAATAAAAAAAGTCATATGTAAACATACCTTGATTTGTGGGTTTATTTTTACAAATAATTATTCTACACCTTAATTCCTTTACCTGCTTAGTTAACAGTTATATTAATCTTTTTAGAAGTTATCAAATGAACAGTTTTTTTTTACTCTGAAGATTTCGATTAACACTGATAAGATATGTCGGATGAACTCCATGAGGGTTAAATGTTGAACTCTGAGGCAGCGTTAATTTGTAAGCACTTTTAATACTGTTGATTTAACACTAGGCAGTGAGAATTAGATACGTAAACACCAGGATAGTGTTGAAATGAACTGTAAGAGCCATAATTAAAATGAGTAAAATTAACATTAAAGTTAGTAAGGCTCAAGTATTTTATTCTTTTATTATTTATATGTATATCGGAAAAAAACACCCCGTTTACACCATAATGGTTTGTTCTGTTTGTTATTGGACTGCCTTTAAGCGCTCTTCAAAAAGGGCGCTTTTCCTCTAAAAGAAAGAAAGACGGAGCAATACAGTTTTTTGACAGTTGAAAAGGAACTGAATGTTTTTTGCCTGATCTTATGCCAGTTTGAAGAGTTGAATTCCGAAATGTTACTCATGTTGTCTGAGGAAGATGGGAAAGAAGATCAGATTAACTGGTTTTAACCCAAGAGCGTGCATTTTGAGCAATTTACAGCTGATGTGAGAAAATGGATTTCAACCACAAATAAAAGAAATGGGTCTGACGAGCATGAGCCTCAAGATAAAGATGATGATGGCATTAAACCAAGTAATAGTGTGTCAGAGGTGATGGCTCGTAATGATAGAAGGAAAAGTGGATCTGTGACAAGTTCTGTGGCATCTTCAACCAGTTCTGCACGTGTTAAGGCAAAGGCTAAGCAAGCAGCACTCTTAGCCCGAGCATCTGCTTTAAGAATGAGGCAAGAATTAGAGGCTGAAGAGTTGAGATTGAAAGCCAAAAAAGAACAGCTTGAACTTGACATAGAAATTGCAGCGACAAATGCCGAACTCAAGGTGTTAAAAGAGTACGAAGAAGGTCAAGATGGCATGAATGATTATTACTGGTTACGGACTGTGTCACAAGCTGGTGATTCATTCAAAGGCCGAAAGGAACCACAAGTTCGACCAGTATCTAACCTGTGTTGAAAGTCTGAGCCTACATCAAATACCCAAGATCGAACTACAGATCACGGTAACACTGAGCAGTCAATTGACGATGGCAGATATTTGTTAAAAGTGATGCAACGCCAAAACGAGATAAATGAATTGTTGGTCAAGCAGCAGAGCTTATCCCAGTTACTTTAAAGAGACGTGCCAGTATTTTCTGGAGATCCTCTTGCCTACATTTCCTTCACAAAGGCTTTCAAGCACTCGATCGAAAACAAGACTGATAGTCCTCAAGACAGGTTATACTATCTTCAACAGTTCACAAGTGGTGAACCACAAGCTCTTGTTCGCAGCTGCGAACGTATGAGTGCTGCTAAAGGATATAAGGAAGCAAAACGTCTCCTTCAGCAACATTATGGCAATGAGCTGAAGATAGCTACAGCTTACCTCGAGAAAGCTCTGCAATGGCCACAAATCAAAGCAGAGGACAGTAAAGGAATGAAGACTTATGCCCTATTCCTTATTGGATGTAGAAATACAATGGCTGATGTTGAATTCCTGGATGAGATGAATAATCCGACAAACATGAGAACAGTCATTTCCAAACTTCCTTTTAGATTCAGAGAACGTTGGAGAAATACAGCCTTTGATATTCAGCAACGAAATGGACGAAGAGCCATATTCAAAGATTTGGTTAACTTTATTGACTTATTTGCTCAAGTTTTGAAAGACCCACTCTTTGGAGATATTCAGGACTTTAAAGTGGAGAGAAAAGGAAAGTTCAGTTTTTCAGAGGAGAAGAATTTGAAGGAACACACACTTGATTCCTGTACTAAGCTCAAAAATCAGGGACAAGAATTCAGTTTCTTAAAAGTAAAGGTCTATGCTTTGGCTGTCTAACACAAGGACACATGAGTAAAGATTGTAAAAGGAGGATATCATGTCCAGACTGCTCATTAAAACATCCAGGTGTCCTACATATCGTTAAACAGGAAGATAAGCGAGATGAAGGGTCTGAAGACCACAACATTGCAGTTTCGAAAGCTCTTCTCTCACTGGGTCAGGAAACTTGTGGATATGCTGGGGCTGGTGATGGTGATTGCATTCTCTCCATTATACCTGTAAAGGTGAAATCAAAGAAGAGTGAAAAATCAGTAGACACTTATGCTTTCCTAGACCCAGGAAGCACAGCCACCTTTTGCACAGAAGACCTCATGCATCAACTGAACATACAGGGCAATAAGACAGATTTTCTGCTTTGTACTATGGGTCAACAAAGAAACGTGCGTGGATACTTGCTGTCTGACTTAGTGTGCGGTTTAGAGGAGAATACTTATATCGATCTACCCAACGTCTTAACTCAGCGACACTTGCCCGTGAAAGAAGGGAACATTCCTGAACAGGAGGATACTGAGAAATGGCCTTACCTGCATGAAGTTCGACTTCCACATATCAAGGCTGCAGTTGGGCTACTCATTGGAATGAATGCTTATAAGGCCATGGAACCGTGGAAGGTGATAAACAACATAAGCAACGGGCCTTATGCAGTGAAGACGGTTCTTGGCTGGATAGTCAATGGACCAGAAGAAGAGAGCATTAAGACAAGAGAATCTGGTATACAGAGCTATACGGTGAACCGCATATCTGTGGAGAAGATCGAAGATCTGCTAGTCAAGCAGTTTAATGTTGATTTTCCTGAATGTCGTTATGAGGATAATTCTGAAATGTCTCAAGAGGACAGACAGTTCATGACATCTGTGACCAAGTCTACTCAATTTCTGGATGGTCACTACTACATGAGATTACCTTTGAAAGATGACAAGGTAAAGATGCCAAACGACCGACATGTAGCTGAACAACGTCTCAGGATCCTCCAGAAAAGCCTTAGAATGTATCCTGATTTTTATGAGGACTACACAGGATTTATGAACAACATCATAGAGAAAGGTTATGCTGAGAAAGTACCGGACAAGAGTTTACACCGTGGTGATGGGAAGGTCTGGTAAATTCCCCACCACGGGGTTTATCATCATCAGAAGAAGAAAATCTGTGTTTTCTTCGACTGTAATGCATCTTATCAAGGATTTTCTTTGAATGGGCAGTTACTTCAAGGGCCTAACCTCACCAACACGCTTATCGGGGTGGTGACCAGATTTCGTGAGGAGCCGATTGCAATGATGGCTGACATCGAATCGATGTTTTATCAGGTTCGAGTACCTAGTGAGAATGCAGACTTCCTGAGGTTCCTCTGGTGGCTGAATGGCAACCTAGATCAAGATGAAGAAGAGTACAGGATGCGTGTACACCTGTTTGGTGCAACCTCTTCACCGAGTTGCTCTTGCTATGCTCTTCAAAAAACAGCAGAAGATGGAATTGACGACACTACTCCAGAAGCAGCTCAGACACTATTGAAGAATTTTTACGTTGATGATTGCCTCAAATCAGTGGCAACTGAAGAACAAGCAGTCAATCTTGTAAGTGACATTGCAGCGCTTTGCATTCGAGGTGATTTCCATTTGACAAAATGGACTAGTAATAGCAGAACTGTACTTTCGTCCATCCCTGTAGAAGAGCGAGCCACTGATGTGAAAGACTTAGATTTAGAGAGTGGGTTGCTTCCCATTGAAAGAGCATTGGGAATTCTGTGGTGTACGGAGAATGACACATTTAATTTTAAGATCGAAGTGCAAAATCAACCACTTACCCGAAGAGGTATATTATCAGTTGTTGGATCTGTTTACGACCCTCTTGGGTTCTTAGCACCGCTTGTGCTACCGGCAAAGCTCATACTGAGAGATCTGTGCAGAGAGAAGATAGCATGGGATGAAGAGATTGTAGGGAAAAAGGCAGAGAGGTGGCTGTCCTGGCTGGAAGATTTGCGGAAGCTCGCAAACTTCAGTGTGAGTAGATGTATCAAACCTACAGGGTTCGGGCATGTCAAGACCTTTCAGTTACACCACTTTGCAGATGCTAGTGAGAACAAATATGGGACTGTCATGTACCTTTTGTTGACAAATGACCATGATCAAAGGAGCTGCATGTTCATGATGGGAAAGTCCAGAGTGGCGTCACTCAAGCAGGTTACTATTCCAAGAATGGAATTGACAGCAGCTACCATTGCAGTCAAAATGGATAGGATGCTGAGACAGGAGCTTCAAATCCATCTTGAGGAGTCCATCTTTTGGACTGACAGCACCACAGTCCTTAGGTACATTGAAAATGACTCCACAAGATTTAAGACGTTTGTTGCAAACCAAGTCTCATTAATTAGAGAGGCCTCTAAACCTACTCAATGGAGATATGTTTGCTCTGCAGATAATCCTGCGGACCAAGCTTCGAGAGGCTTAAATGCAGACAACTTGATCGAAAGCAAAAACTGGATCAAAGGACCTAGTTTTCTGCTGAAGCCCCAAAGTGAGTGGCCAGTTCGACCTGAGAATTCAATGTCACTTGCAGTTGATGACAGCGAGTTCAAAAATATCTCCACAGTTAATGCAATATGCACTCAGAACAGTAAGGAAGGTCTAGAATGTCTTGTCTGGCACTATTCAAACTGGCATTGCCTAAAGAAGGCCGTAGTACAACTAACGCATCTCAAAGAAATCCTGCTGGATTTAAATCACAAGAGGAAGGAAGTACAGACAAGGATCAGTCAAACAGAAAGAGATCCCAGTATACAAAACATTCTACTACAGAAAGAAATGAATACCTATAGAAGAGGTTTGAAAGAAAGAACACCTACCATAAAGAATATGGTAAACGCTGAGATGGATCTGATTCGTTACAGCCAGAAACAGAAGTTTCAGGAAGAAATAAAAATGCTGCAACAAGGAAAGATGTCAAAAAGGACAGCTGCATATTTCGATTGGATCCTTACCTTGAGGATGGCGTGTTAGGAGTTGGAGGTAGACTGAGCAGATCGGCGATGCCTGAAGAATCAAAGCATCCCATCATCTTTCACAAAGATCTCCGTATATGCTCCCTAATGCTTGAACACATCCATCAAGGCGTTGGTCACTTGGGCCGAAACGCTGTCCTGGCAAAGTTAAGACAGAAATACTGGCTTCCACAAGCAAATTCTGCAGTTAGGAGGACTATCTATGCATGTCTCATCTGCAGACGGCTACATGCAAGGACTGGCGTGCGAAAGATGGCAGATTTGCCAGAAGATAGGCTGCTTCCAGACAAACCACCATTCAGTAACACTGGAGTTGATTACTTCAGACTATTTGAGGTGAGAAGAGGACGCTCTATGGTCAAGAGATATGGTGTGCTGTTTACCTGCCTCACCATCAGGGCTGTTCATTTAGAAGTCGCACCTTCTCTGGACACAGATGCATGTGTCAATGCTATACGCCGATTCATTTGTAGAAGAGGTCTTATCTCAGTAATCCGTTCCGATAATGGAACAAACTTCACAGGAGCTGAAAAGGAGTTGCGTGAAGCGTTGCAGAATTTGAATCAGGCAACGATTCAAGAAGAGATGCTAAAAAGAGAAATTCAGTGGATATTTAACAACTCCAGGAGCATCTCACCATGGTGGAGCCTGGGAACATCAGATTCACACTGTAAGAAAGGTTCTGAATTCTGTACTGAAACAGCAAGTGTTGGACGATGATGGCCTACATACCCTATTGTGTGAGGTGGAATCAATCAGTAATGACAGGCCTATTACCAAACTGTCCGACGACCCCAACGACCTTGAAGTCTTGACCATCTGTTGTTGATGAGGAAACAAGCAAGCCTACCAGGTGTGCTCAAAAAAGATGATGTCTATGCAAGGCGTAGATGGAAACAAATTCAATACCTGGTGGATCTTTTCTGGCGTCTGTGTTTTTCTGGAATACTGGATGTAAGAGCCATAATTAAAATGAGTAAAATTAACATTAAAGTTGTTAAGGCTCAAGTATTTTATTATTTATATGTATATCAGAAAAAACACCCTCTGTGCTTTTTCTCTAAAAGAAAGAAAGATGGAGCAATACAGTGTTTTGACCAGAGTTTTTTTTTGTTTCTGTTTGTTGTACAAAAACATCCAGTAAACTGTCGAAAAGAAACAAAGACCCGAGTCATTTCTTTGCTCGAAAAAACAGCTTATTGCTACAACATGAACTCTCACAGAGTTTAATTAACACTGGTGGTTTTGCTGTGTATGAATATTCAAACAAACATAGTAAATATGACTATAGACCTATAAACTATTCAATAGTTATTTAAAATGATATACACAATGAGCGATTATAACATGATAGACAGATGTGTGGGTTACATGCACGATATGGAGTTATGAAATAGACTGATATTTGTTTTGACTTTTGTTAAAGTAATTTCTAGATAATTTTGGTGCATCTACATATGTAAAATAATGTGAGGACGTGCTCTGTGAGGAACAAAAGGTCTAGATGGAGTCTCATCCTGGGTGGGGGAACCCACTCACGAAGTCTCTTCTCATGATTTTCCTCATGTGATTGTCATGATGTGCTGTTTTTGACCATTAATCTTGGTCACTCAGGTTTGGGGACCCGCTCTGTAAAAAAAAAACAATGAAAAAGTTTAACAGACCACAGACAAACTGCACACATAAAATAAAATGAAGTCAAGTGTGGGGAGCCTGTGGACCTATGAATTCGTATAACGCAAAACAGTGTGACCAATAAAAGATCACATGATTCTGCAGAGTTTGATGTGTCATATCCCAAATTTTTATCTACACAAAGTCCACCCTATATCAAAACAAGTTTTTGGAGCTTGAATAAATAAATGCTTCATTTTAAGCTATGACATTTTAATGGAACCACGTATGTCAAAAAATCAAGGCAAATTTGATTTCTTATGCCATGACTCTTTAAAAATTATGGCATTTGTAGCCATTTTATCAAAAGACTAAAAACCTCTCCAAAACAAGTGATCTGAGTGTTTTACTGAACATGAGAAATATTTAAATGTGTAAATACAACAATAAAACAGAAACATTATTAATTGACAGAATGAGCAACAAGTTGGAAGATTCTGGTGGATGAGTGATCTTCCAGCATTGTTTTATGTGTGTATCCATATTCTCTGGGGCATGGCAAATCAAGACCAGTAAATCTGAGCAATCAGTATCCAAGTGCATTTCAGCTGTAAAACAGTGTCTGGCTGGTCTCTACACATCATCCTACTCTTCCTACCATATTTGAGATCTATGCTGTATCCTAATACACATATCATCTGTCCTGTTAAAATGAGTATCCCAAAAGTATCTTAATTGTAAAAAAAAAAGAAAATCATTACAGCAATATCGAGTTAAAAAAATTTGCATCAATATCCACTCACCCATAACAGTCAATTTGAATCTTTGTTGCTGCTCTTTACTGTTGATGTTAATTGTGTAAACTCCACTATGTTCGACAGCTAAATTAGATATAGTGATTTGTCCAGTTTTCTCATCAAGAGTTGTGATCAAGTCAAGTCAAGTCAAGTCAAGCTTTATTGTCATTCTGCTACATGTGTGGGCATATAGTAGAACGAGATGTCGTGTCTCACAGGACCACGGTGCTACATACTAGTTAAGCAATATAAACATACAACAGTACACGAATAAGAGAAGCGATTACAGACTTACACAATGGTTAACCATTTGACTATACATACTATAAATACTATAATAAATAGTGGACTACACATACAAAACTTTCAGACAACAAAAACTTTACATAAGTACTGTACATGACGTTTTACAAAAGAGACATATGTACATGAAATTGTGCAAAAGAGATATTTTGTGCATTAAATTGTGCAGAAGAGAGATTTTGAGGGAAGCGGCGCATAGTGCAATGCACAAATAAACATATATAATCCGATTGAGTCTTTGTAGCAGCAAGTGTTTATAGAAAGTGTCTAATGTACATAAGTGTGTTGCTACAAGTGGTTTGTATAGCCCACTCACCTGTGTGTAACACACTCAGACTTGCGCTTTGAAAGGTTGTCAGCAGTTTTAGAGAGTTGGGGGGAGGAGGCGGCTGAGGTTTTCATGGTTTCAGAGGGGGGCAGGGAGATTGGAGTTAAGGACTCTCACAGCCTGGGGGAAGAAGCTGTTGAGGAATCTGACAGAGCGAGCTTTGATGCTCCGGTACCTTCTACCTGATGGCAGGAGCTGGAAGAGATTGTGGGAGGGATGGCTGGGGTCCTTCACGATGCTGGAGGCCTTGCTGGAGCATCGTGCAAGGAAAATGTCCAGGATGGAGGGGAGAGGGGCACCGATGATCTTTGCGGCTGTGTTCACTGTCCGCTGTAGGGTCTTGCGGTCAGCAGCACTGCAGTTCCCGTACCAGACAGTGATGCAGCTGGTCAGCACACTCTCAATGGTGCCCCTATAGAAAGTGGTGAGAATGGGTGGAGGGAGACTTGCCCTTTTCAGCCGGCGGAGAAAGTGGAGGCGCTGTTGGCCCTTCTTGTTGAGCGACGTGACGTTGGTGGTCCAGGTGAGATTCTCTGTAATGTGCACCCCCAGGAATTTAGTGCTGCTGACTCTCTCCACAGCCGAGCTGTCGATGGTCAGTGGGCGGTGGTCAACAGAGTTCCTCCTGAAGTCCATCACAACCTCCTTTGTCTTACTCACATTGAGGGACAGGTTGTTAGCGCCACACCATTTAGCCAGCTGAGCCACTTCCTCTCTGTAGTGTGTTTCATCGTTGTTGCTGATGAGACCTACCACAGTCGTGTCATCAGCGAACTTGATGATGTGATTGGAGCTGAACTTGGCAGTGCAGTCGTGGGTCAGCAGCGTGAAGAGCAGCGGGCTGAGAACACAGCCCTGTGGGGCACCCGTGCTCAGTGTAGTAGTGCTGGAGGTGTTGCTGCCGACACGGACTGACTGGGGTCTACCAGTTAAGAAGTCCAGGATCCAATTACAGAGGGAGGCCCAGCAGGTTTAGTTTGTGGATGAGCTGCTGAGGGATTATTGTGTTGAATGCTGAGCTGAAGTCAATGAACAGCATTCTAACGTAAGAGTTTTTATGTTCCAGGTGAGTGAGAGCTAGGTGGAGAGTGCTGGATATTGCATCGTCCGTGGAGCGGTTTGGACGGTATGCAAACTGGAATGGGTCCAGTGTGTTTGGGAGACTGGACTTGATGTGATGCATGACTAGCCTCTCAAAGCACTTCATCATGATTGGAGTCAGTGCTATGGGACGATAGTCATTCAGACAGGACACAGGTGACTTCTTTGGTACTGGAATTATGGAGGTGGATTTGAGACACGTGGGCACGACTGCCTGGCTCAGCGAGGTGTTGAAGATGTCTGTTAGGACATCCGTCAGCTGTGCAGCACATTCTCTTAATACACGGCCAGGTATGTTGTCAGGGCCCGCAGCCTTTCGTGGGTTTATCCTGGATAGGGTCTTCCTTACGTCGGCTGCAGAAAGACAGAGTACCTGGTCGTTTGGAGATGTGTGGAGTTTCTGTGCAGGAGTGTTGTTCTGTATCTCAAATCGTGAGTAGAACTGGTTGAGTGCATCTGGCAGGGATGTGTCATCGTCACTGGCCTGTGGCAGGGGCTTGTAGTCAGTGATGGTCTGAATGGCTTGCCACAGGGACCGAGTGTCTTTACTGTCGCTGAAGTTATTGTTGATTTTCTGAGCATATTGATGTTTTGCCTTCTTGATGCCATGAGACAGATTGGCTCTTGCTGTTTTGAGAGCTGCCTTATCTCCCGATCTGAATGCCTCATCTCGGATTTTTAGCAGTCTACGAACCTCTGCTGTCATCCATGGCTTCTGAATCTCGAATTCGGGATGACAAAACCATCATCATCCCATTCAATCGCCTTAACAACAGCTCCACTGCTGCTTCTGTGTTTCCATATAATGCTGGTGACTGGAGAATTTATGTTGGTTGGACGAAAAGACAATGAAATAATGAAATATGAAAGATTATGTTAGTGAACATTCAACAAGCAAATTTCATGCCCAAAATAATCCAACCCTTTCCACTGAATTTGTACTGCAGGAAGCTGCCTCCTTGTCATCTTTGATAGCAACAATCAAAACAATGTCTAAAAGCTGCTACAATAGCTGGGTTTCCATCCAAAGTTACGAATTTAAGTTATGCGCAAAAATTGGAATATCACATAGAACATTTATGAATAAGCACCGTTAGACGGGTTTTGCCACCCCATAGCGCAAAGTCACATGACTTTGATGCAGGGAATGTTGAGGAATTCATTTGGCAAACGCTTTTTCATCTCCCATTATTCTCATTAACCCTTTTTCGCACATGTGAAAAACCACCTCAAGCGAGCGTAAAAATTTTTTTGTGAATTAAGGGATTTTTAATCAAAATGTGACATTTACATCACTTGTTTCTGATGTGATAATTCAAAATGGGCATAAAAACAGAGTGATGGAAACAGCTAATGTGTCCAGTAAACAAGCTTAAAAACCCAGAACCAGTGAGGTCAATATTCAGTGACTCGGATCGGGGGCACAAAAACACCTGATTGAGACATCCCTACCGATTACCAATACTTTTTTTGTTTCGCTGCTTGTTGCATGTGTTTATAATGTTACTGTACTTAATTTCATTTGGTTTGAAGTTTTTCAACTGTATTTCATTGGCTTGTACTTGTATTCTGCGCAGTGACAATAAAGTTTCATCTAATCTAATTTGGAAATTAAAAGCTTATCTTATACTTAGCATTATTCTGGTTGTCAAGTCATTATGGTTTGAGTTAAAGGATGAGGTGCGATATATTCTGTTGTGCCTATTGCATTTTGGTAGCATAACAAACAATGAATGTTTATTAATGCTTATTAATTATATTTATCTAGGTACATACAGATTTATGTGTTGTATGGTGTCACTCCACTGTCTTACCTTTAAACAGATCTCTCTCATAGACCGGATCACTGGTCTCGGTACTTGCACCGTTATCTAGTGTGCATGTGTAGAAGTTTTCTGGATTTCCTGTGAATTTAACTGCGATGGACTCTCCTTTCTGATCCAGCTGTGAGCCGATCAGTGTTTCTCCAGCAGAATTCTTCCAGATGATTTTTTCACTGTACTCGCATCTTAAATGCACAACATCAGGGTTACCTTCGATCTTCTCAGTTTTTATCACAGGTTTGGGGACCCGCTCTGTGAAAGAAACAATGAAAAAATTGAAACAGACCACAGACAAACTCCACACAC
Source organism: Cirrhinus mrigala (assembly GCA_036247105.1). Lineage (NCBI taxonomy): Eukaryota > Metazoa > Chordata > Actinopteri > Cypriniformes > Cyprinidae > Cirrhinus > Cirrhinus mrigala. The sequence goes on along the minus strand of CM070007.1, from coordinate 39,906,821 downwards.
AAAACAAAATGAAGTCAAGTGCAGGGAGACCGTGGACCTATGAATTTGTAACACATGAAACAGCGTGACCAATAGAAGATCATATGATTCTGCAGAGTGTGATTTGTAAAAAAAAAAAAAAAAATTTTTATCTACTCAAAGTCCACCAAATTTCAAAATGAGTTTTTGGAGCTTGAATAAATAAATGCTTCGTTTTAAGCTATGAAACTTACAGGACATTTTGATGGAACCACGTATATGTCAAAAAATCAAGGCAAATTTCATTCCTTATGCCATGACCCTTTAAAAATTACAGCATTTGTAGCCATTTTATCAAAAGACTAAAAACCTCTCCAAACAAGTGATCTGAGTGTTTTACTGAACATGAAAAATGAAAAATGTGTAAACACAACAATAAAACAGAAACATTATAATTAGACAAAATGAGTAACAAGTAGCAAGATTCTGGAGTGATCTTCCAGCACTGTTTTATATGTGCATCCATATTCTCTGGGGCATGGCAAATCAAGACCTGCCAATCTGAGAGATCAAACGTATCCAAGCGCATTTCAGCTGTAAAACAGTGTCTGGCTGGTCTCTACACATCATCTCTTCCTACATATTCGAGATCTATGCTGTATCCTAATACACATACCATCTGTCCTGTTAAAATGAGTATCCCAAAAGTATCTTAATCGTAAAAAAAAAAAAAAAAAAAAATCATTACAGCAATACCATGTTAAAAAAATTGCCTTTTGAAATATTTGAATAATCAATTTCCACTCACCCATAACAGTCACTTTGAATTGTTCCTGCTCTTTAGTGTTGATCTGGATGGTATAAACTCCACTATGTTCAACAGTTAAATTAGTTATAGTGATTTGTCCAGTTTTCTCATCAAGAGTTGTGATGCCTCTGAATCTCGGATTCGGGATGTTAAAACCATCCTCATCCCATTCAATTGCCTTGACAAGAATTCCACTGCTGCTTCTGTGTTTCCATATAATGCTGGTGACTGGAGGATTTATGTTGGTTGGACGAAAAGACACTGTATCACCCACTGCGTTTGTCTCATCTTGACCTAATGAAATATGAAAGAATATGTTAGTGAACATTCAACAAGCAATTTTCATGCCCACACCGGGGTGGGAAAACAATCCATCCCTTTCCATTGAATTTGTATTGCAGGAAGCTGCCTCCTTGTCATTTTTGACTTATAACATAAATCAGAACAATGTCTAAAAGCTGCCATGTGACAATGTGTCTAGTGAAGCTAAAAACCCAGAACCAATGAGGGCAATATTCAATGACTCGGATTGGGGGGACAAAAAAAAAAAAAAGCCTGATTGGGACTTCCCTACCGATTACCAATACTTTTTTTGTTGTTCTGCTGGTTGCATGTGTTTATAATGTTATTGTACTTATTTTCAATTGGTTTGAAGTTTTTCAACTGTATTTCATTGGTTTGTACTTGTACTCTGCAAAATGACAATAAAGTTGAATCTAATCTAAATTTAACTAAGCTAGGTAAAATTAGCAAAGGAAATAAGTAAATTTAACATGGCCAATTTGATGAGTAATTTCTGTGGACCTATGAATTTGTATCACGTGAAACAATATGTGATCAATAGAAGATCCAAATAAATTTGATAAAAAAAAAATAAAAATAAGAATAAAATAAAAAATCAGCTTAGTGTGATGTCATATCCCAACCATTGCAGTTTCCCTAGAAATGTTGTGTACTCAAAGTCCACCCAATATCTAAATGAGTTTTTGGAGCTTGATTAAATAAATGCTTTGTTTTAAGCTGTGAAACTTACAGGACATTTTAATGGAAACATGTAGATGTAAAAATATCAAAAACCTGTTAATCTGAGTAATCAAACCTATTCCAGCTGTAAAACAGTGTCTGGCTGGTCTCTACGCATCATCCTTTCCCACCATACCTGAGATCAATGTGAGTGTCCTAATTTACATACCATCTGTCCTGTTAAAATGAGTATCCCAAAGGTGTCTTAAATGTAAAAAAATCATTACAGCAATATCATGAGGAAAAAAAAAAAGTGCCTTTTAAAGTATATAAATAATCAATATCCACTCACCCATAACAGTCACTTTGAATTGTCCCTGTTCTTTACTGTTGATGTCAATAGTGTAAACTCCACTATGTTCGACAGCTAAATTAGTTATAGTGATTTGTCCAGTTTTCTCATCAAGAGTTGTGATGCCTCTGAATCTCGGACTTGGGATGACAAAACCATCATCATCCCATTCAATCACCTTGACAAAAACTCCACTGCTGCTTCTGTGTTTCCATATAATGCTGGTGACTGGAGTATTTATGTTGGCTGGACGAAAAGACACTGTATCACCCACTGCTTTTGTCTGATCTTCACCTAATGAAATATGAAAGAAAAGGTCAGTGAACACATTTCTATCAGTAGTTTCAAGATAGCAAGTAGCCTATAATGTGCAATATCTGCATAGTATGACATCTGAATATTATATATAGGAAATGTCATCGAACAAAAAAATGACTATCATGGTACAGCCATCTCAGTCGGACTAACTTACACACCCTTTTCAAGTAGGCCCTGGGTCTGAGGCTAATAACTTGAAATAGTAATGCGAAAAACTGGACCAAGACAGAGTCTGTCGTGAATATAATTTTCTAAACTACACCCAATCATTCGGTACTGTAAATCATGCTACAATGCTAATATATAAGCTGACCAGATTTCTGGAATGAAAATGGGGGGTATTACCTAGCTCAGTGGTTAAAATATTACAAAAATCTCAATTGTGATTATCAACGAATTAAAAAATATATATATATTTTTTTTAATTGTTGTGGGTTCCATATATTAATATCATAATTGATCATTACAGTGATGTTTGCAGATCAAACTTTTCCATAATCGGAGTTTTTGTCCTAACTAGCCGCACTCGACTGCGACACACGCTAAATTTCTATTTTTAAAACGGTTTCTATTTCTGCGACGTCGCGGCTGCAACAACAAGATACAAACTATGACAGTTATATTTTCAGCTAGCTACTGATTATGTGCTTTATTCAATGTTAAAAGTGTCTAATGTGAGTTTGAATATCATATTGCATGTCATGTATAGCCATACTGAAAGAAATTATAGATAATTTACATCAGATACTGAAAATAAATGTAAGCAAACATAGCCTAAACACATAAGTTACCTGAAACAGCTCCTGTGGCGATGAACACGGCACAGATGACGGCCGTCGAGTATCTTAGAAGTAACATCTTAAGACAAAGCACAGCTTTTTACACCTTTCTTCTGTATTTTCACTCGGAATGCGTTTCACAAACACGCCCGACTCTAAAGACGAATCCCAAAACGAAACTGAAACAAATGGGCGTTCATGAGGGTTTAGTGGTTCAATATGTTTGTTTTTAAATACGGGCCATTCTGAGTGCTTATACTCACAAAAGTGGCAGGATATGCTCATATCAAAACACCCAGCATAGCCTAAATCAATGTATGTAAGTACTAAAAAATATATACATAAATAAATAATCTGGCCTCTGCTTTAGGACGTGATTTTAAAATGTATCGCAGCTTTTTTTTTTGCTGTGAACCTTAAATCTTATCTTATCATAAAGATAAATCTTACCAAATTGCCTTCACATTTTACATTTAACAGACTATCTTAAGCAAAGCATTTTAGGCTGCATTTAGTAAGTAGACTCTGGCCTATTGGTTCGTACAATCCCTCTGAAGTAAATAAGTTTTATTAAGAAATAAATACAATCATTGTTATTGTTAACAAAAATCACTTATTTTATTGTCAAAGGTAACAAAAATGTATGCCTATATTAGTTATGTAACCACATTCATACTCAATAAAAAAATAAATAAAAAAAGAATGCCTGTTGAGTCTTTGTATGCGATTTTTATTGAACCTTTTTAACTATATGACTCATAGTAACATCATAATATATAATAATATATTCAGTAACCAACATGGAGTGCTTTTATATAGGGTTAAATGAGGCAAATTAAAGTACATTTGAATGTGAACAGAGTAAAGTGCTGGTACTGTGCTGTGAATTCTCATTGTGCATAATACAACCAGTGTATCAACATGAATAACAGTCTTCCAAAGAAAAGGAATTTCTCTGTAATCGTTAAAAGAAGTGCCCTAGTAAATAAGTAATAGATTTAAAATGCATTTATTTTATACTAAGTATAGTTCAAGTCTATTAACATATTTACTGACATATTGCTTAAGACATATTCATATAAAAATTGTAATTAAACTTTATTTGGAGTATTACTTGGAGTACTACTAGATAATGCACTCACCTGGTAAATGTGGTTTTAAACGATCCCAGCCGAGGAACAAGGGTCTTATCTAGCAAAACAATTGGTTATTTTCATAAAAATCATACAATTTATATACTTTTGAATGTCAAACGCTCATCTTGTCTTACTCTGCCTGAACTCTGTGCATTCTAGCTCATGGCAGTTAGTATGTTGAAAAACTCTGAGCATATTTTCTCCCTCAACTTCAAAATCGTCCTATATCGCTGTTTTACCTTTTTTGTTGAGGATGTTTGATCTTCTTTGCATGTTCACTTTTGCAAAGACTGTGCCGGTACTTCTGCAGCGATGTAGAATGATTTTGAAATCATTTTTGAAACTGAGGGAGAAAATTCGGTCAGAGTTTTTCGAAATAACCTAACTGTCATGAGCCAGAATACACAGAGTTCAGGGAGAGTAAGACAAGACGAGCGTTTGAGATTAAAAAGTATTTAAATTGTATTTTTTAAATTAAAATAACCGATTGTTTCACTAGATAAGACCCTTCTCCCTTGAGTGGGATCGTTTTGGAAGTTCAAACTCGGGGCACCATATCAGTCCATTATATGGAGAAAAATCCTGAAATGTTTTCCTCAAAAAATACAATTTCTTTATGACTGAAGAAAGAAAGACATGAACATCTTGGATGACAAGGGCGTGAGTACATTATCTGTAAATTGTTGTTCTGGTAGTGGACTTCTCCTTTAAGCAGTTTTGGGGAAAGTTACTTTTAAAAGTAATGCATTACAATATTGCATTACTCCATAAAAAAATTACTTTTTTATGGAAAGTAATGTGTTACATTACTTTTGCATTACTTTTGAAATCTGGGCAAGGCTTGCTTGTTTGTTTTTAGTATAAAAAGTTAGATTTTTAGCAAATGTAGAAGCCCTTCCACACCAAAAAGTGAAATACATAAGCCTAAGGCTGAAGGAAAAGTAAATTCACGTCTATACAGTAGAACTGTAGGAGAAGGAAGTTCAACAGTCTTTAGCAATGAGAAAATAAAGCACAAATGTTAGTTTTGCTTATTAGTATAGTTGAATTGGATCAACAAATGTCAGCAGCAAAGACATTGGTAAATAAAATGGGATTAAATACATACTTTTTTGAAAAAGTAACTCAGATGTTTTCTTGTAAATTAAAAAGTAATGCGTTACTTTACTAGTTACTTGAAAAAAGTAATCTGATTAAGTAACTTGCATCACTTGTAATGCGTTACTCCTAACACTGCTTAAGTCATGTTGTAACCGACTAAAAGACACAAACTATGACTAAAAGAAAAATCAGTGACAAAATTAACACTGGGGCAGAATGAGCTGTGCCTGGACGAAATGAAGCTGCATTCTTCACATCTTCCCCTAATGAATGAAATACAAGAGATTACGTTAATGAACCTTCAAACAACCAAGTCTCTGTTAGTACCACCTGCTTAATTTCTAGACGATCACTAGAACAAAAAAGTACAATAGTAAACATGAAAATAAGTCTTTTGCTGTCATTCTTTCAAATTAATATTTGCTTTGATATTTTTTTATTGTAATGACATTCAGACATTTGACATAGGTGTCCAAATACTACTAACTTCTAAAGAAAGGTGCATCTAAGTACCACCGAAAACCACCCAAAATTAATCATACTCACAGTGATTTTCTTCATTAGTAAATAATGAAGTGAACTGCTGTCTTACCTTTAAACAGATCTCTCTCATAGACTGGATCACTGGTCTCCTCACTCACGGCATTCTTGAGTGTGCAGGTGTAGAAGTTGTCTGGATTTCTTTTGTTTTCGACTGTGATGAACTCTCCTGTCCGATTGTGCGGTGAGCCCTTCAGTATTTCTCCAGCAAAATTCTTCCAGATGATTGTTTCATTGTATTCGCATATTAAATGCACAACATCAGGGTTTTTATCACTCCTATGTATTTGTATCACAGGTTTGGGGACTGTGGAAGAAACAAAGAAAAACTTAAATGATACTATCAGACTGTAATATTATAGTATTTTGATACAAATTAAAACGCAACATTTTTACTTGAGCATCTAGGTTGTGCACACTCATAACCTGGCAAAATGCGACATGCTGCGATGATTGCAGTACATTAAAAATCAATTGTCACTGTCTAAAAGAAAAGTTACGACAGTCTTAGTCTGCTTGAACTCTGTGTATTCTAGCTCAAGACAGTAAGAGTATGTGGAAAACTCTGACCATATTTTTTCCCTCAATTTCAAAATCGTCCTATATCGCTGTTTTACCTTTTTTGTTGAGTGTGTTTGATCTTCTTTGCATGTTCACTTTGCAAATACTGGGTCGGAACTTCTGCAGCGATGTAGAATGATCTTGAAATGATTTTTGTAGCTGAGGGAGAAAATACACTACCAGTCAAAAGTTTGGACACAGCCTTTCATTTTAGGTTTTTTCTTTATTTTCATGACTATTTACATGGTAGATTCTCACTGAAGACATCAAAACTATGAATGAACACATATGGAATTATGTAGCAATCAAAAAAGTGTGAAATAACTCTAGATATGTTTCATATTTTAGATTCCTCAAAGTAGCCACCCTTTGCTTTGCTGACGGCGCTGCAAACCCTTGGCCTTCTTTTAATTAGCTTCATGATGTAGTCACCTGAAATGATTTTCACTTCACAGGTGTGCCTTGTCAGGGTTAATTTGTGGAATTTCTTGCCTTCTTAATGGGGTTGGGACCATCAGTTGTGTTGTGCAGAAGTCAGGCTGGTACACATCTGACAACTGTTAGAATTCATATTATGGCAAGAATCAGCTAAATAAAGAGGAACGACAGTCCATTATTACTTTAAGAACTGAAGGTCGTTCAGTCTGGAAAATTGCGAAAACTTTGAATGTGTCCCCAAGTGCAGTTGCAAAAACCATCAGGCGCTACGACGAAACTGGCTCACATGAGGACCGCCCCAGGAAAGGAAGACCAAGAGTCACCTCTGCTGCTGAGGATGAGTTAATTCGAGTCACCAGCCTAAGAAATTGCAAGTTAACAGCCCCTCAGATTAGAGCCCAGATTAATGCCACACAGAGTAGCAGACACATCTCTACATCAACTGTTCAGAGAAGACTACGCGAATCAGGCCTTTATGGTCAAATAGCTGCTAAAAAAAACACTACTAAGCAAAAGCAACAAGCAGAAGAGATTTGTTTTGGGCCAAGAAACACAAGGAATGGACATTAGACCAGTGGAAATCTGTGCTTTGGTCTGATGAGTCCAAATTTGAGATCTTTGGTTCCACCCGCCGTGTCTTTGTGCGATGCAGAAAAGGTGAACGGATGGTCGCTACATGCATGATTCCCACCGTGAAGCATGGAGGAGGAGATGTGATGGTGTGGGGGTGCTTTGCTGCTGACACTGTTGGGGATTTATTTAAAATTGAAGACACACTGAACCAGCATGGCTACCACAGAATCCTGCAGTGACATGCCATCCCATCCGGTTTGCATTTAGTTGGACCATCATTTATTTTTCAACAGGACAATGACCCCAAACACACCTCCAGGCTGTGTAAGGGCTATTTGACCAAAGAAGGAGAGTGATGGAGTGCTGCGCCAGATGACCTGGCCTCCACAGTCATATGACCTAAACCCAATCGAGATGGTTTGGGATGAGATGGACAGCAGAGTGAAGGCAAAAGGGCCAACAAGTGCTCAGCATCTCTGGGAACTCCTTCAAGATTGTTGGAAAACCATTTCAGGTGACTACCTCATGAAGCTCATCGAGAGAATGCCAAGAGTGTGCAAAGCAGTAATCAAAGCAAAGCAGTAATCAAAGCAAATCAAAGCTATTTTGAAGAATCTAAAATATAAAACATGTTTTCAGTTATTTCACACTTTTTTGTTTACTACATAATTCCATATGTGTTCATTCATAGTTTTGATGTCTTCAGTAAGAATCTACAATGTAAATAGTCATGAAAATAAAGAAAAAATATTAAATGAGAGAGTGTGTCCAAACTTTTGACTGGTAGTGTATGTTTGGAGTTTTTCGACATACCCTAACTGTCTTGAGCCAGAATACACAGAGTTCAGGCAGAGTAAGACAAGAAGAGCGTTTGAAATTAAACCGTATTTAAATTGTATTTTTTAAATTAAAGTAACTGATCATTTCACTAGATAAGACCCTTCTTCCTCGGCTGGGATCGTTTGAAGCCGCATTTAAACTGCATTTTGGAAGTTCAAACTCGGGGCACCATATCAGTCCATTATATGGAGGAAAATCGACTGAAGAAAGAAAAACATGAACATCTTGGATGACAAGGGGGTGAGTACATTATCTGTAAATTGTTGTTCTGGTAATGGACTTCTCCTTTAAGCAGTGTTGGGGAAAGTTACTTTTAAAAGTAATGCATTACAATACTGCGTTACTCTCTAAAAAAGTAACTAATTACATGAGTTACTTTTTATGGGAAGCAATGTGTTACATTACTTTTGCATTGCTTTTGCGTTACTTTTGCATTACTTTTTAAATCTGGGCAGGGCTTGCTTGTTTGTTTTTAGTATAAAAAGTTTGATTTTTAGCAAATGTAGAAGCCCTTCCACACCAAAAAGTGAAATAAAGTTCAACACTCTTTAGCAATGAGAAAAATGAAGCACAAATGTTATTTTAGCTTATTAGTATAGTTGAATTGGATCAACAAATGTCAGCAGCAAAGACATTGGTAAATAAAATGGGATTAAATACATACTTTTTTGAAGAAGTACCTCAGATATTTTCTTGTAAAATGAAAAGTAATGCGTTGAAAAGAGTAATCTGATTACATAACTTGCGTTACTTGTAATGCGTTACCCCCAACACTGCTTAAGTCATGTTGTGACCGACTAAAAGACACAAACTATGACTAAAAGAAAAAAAAAAATCGGTGACAAAATTAACACTGGGGCAGAATGAGCTGTGCCTGGACGAAATGAAGCTGCATTCTTCACATCTTCACCTAATGAATGAAATACGAGAGATTACGTTAATGAACCTTCAAACAACCAAGTCTCTGTTAGTACCACCTGCTTAATTTCTAAACGATCACTAACAAAAAAGTACAATAGTAAACATGAAAATAAGTCTTTTGCTGTCATTCTTTCAAATTAATATAATTTGCTTTGATATTTGATTTATTGTAATGACATTCAGACATTTGACCTAAGTGTCCAAATACTACTAACTTCTAAAGAAAGGTGCATCTAAGTACCACTGAAAACCACCCAAAATTAATCAGACTCACTGTGATTTTCTTCATTAGTAAATAATGAAGTGAACTGCTGTCTTACCTTTAAACAGATCTCTCTCATATACTGGATCACTGGTCTCCTCATTCACGGCGTTCTTGAGTGTGCAGCTGTAGAAGTTGTCTGGATTTCTTTTGTTTTTGACTGTGATGAACTCTCCTTTTGGATTGTGCGGTGAGCCCTTCAGTATTTTTCCAGTAGAATTCTTCCAGATGATTGTTTCATTGTATTTGCATATTAAATACACAACATCAGGGCTTTTATCACTCCTATGTATTTGTATCACAGGTTTGGGGACTGTGGAAGAAACAAAACTTAAATGATGCTATCAGACTGTAATATTATAGTATTTTGATACAGATCAAAACGCAACATTTTTACTTGAGCATCCAGGTTGTGCACACTCATAACCTGGCAAAATGCGACATGCCGCGATGATTGCAGTACATTAAAAATCAATTATTATTGTCTAAAAGAAAAGTTACGACTGCAGCATGTTTGCACTTGACTGAATGATCTGTGTTCCACATCTGCTAAATAAAACAGGCTGAATGCAGGTTAATATTTCTGAAATAAATATTTCTGTGGAACGCATTAGTTTGCACAGAGGAAAGCCCAATCTAGGACCTGCCCTGTAGATTTTAAGAATCTGTACTGCTATAGCAGCAGAGAACGACTATTATTTTGTTAAACAGAACTGAAAAACAACAAGATGACGTCACAGGTTCCGCTTGACCAATTGGCGGAAAGGGGCTGCCCACATGTGAAAAAACTAATTTGGAAGTTGTTTAGCCATTTTCTACCCGTGAACCAAAAAAAAAAAAAATTATCATGGTATTCTTGGAAGTACTTGATACACCATGGTATTAACCAAAATATATAAGTACCATGATATCACAATCTGACACAATTACATCACAATTACAGTATTAATATTAATGAATATAATAATCAATATCCACTCACCTATAACTTTCAAGCTGAATCTTTGTTCCTGCTCTTTACTGTTGATGTCAATGGTGTAAACTCCACTATGTTCAACAGTTAAATTAGTTATATTGATTTGTCCAGTTTTCTCATCAAGAGTTGTGATGCCTTTGAATCTCGGATTCGGGGTGTTAAAACCATCATCATCCCATTCAATCACCTTAACAACATTTCCATTGCTGCTTCTCTGTTTCCATATAATGCTGGCGACCGAAGGATTTATGTTGGTTGGACGAAAAGACACTGTGCCACCCACTTCTTTTATCTGATCTTGACCTAATGAAATATGAAAGAAAAGGTCAGTGAACACATTTCTATCAGTAGTTTCTAAACAGCAAGTAGCCAATAATGTGTAATATCTGGCCATCCCTTAACAAAAAGAAGTATACTTCAAGTTTATTTTATTAAGTATACTTAAGTAAAGTTCAAGTATATTTGTAAGTATACTTTATGTAGTAAGTATACAAATATCAGTGTACTAGTAGTATACTTTGAAATGTACTATTTCAATACTCTTTGAGACTAAATTGTCCCACTTTCTAGTATATAAAAGTATACTTTTAAGTGTAACAGAAGTAAACTATGAGTACACAACTAGTTTACATCTATATTTTTAGTTTGTACTGCAAGTATACTAAAAGTGAATTTACAGGTATACTGATAGTTTAGTAATTGAATACTTTCAGTACACTTTTAAGTATAGTCTCAGTAAACTACTAGTTCAATGGTTTTATACTGCAGGTATACTCATAAGTTTTCTTTAAGTTTACTTTACATCATACTTTAAGTATACTACTATGTCCCTATTTAGGTATTAATTTGTATATATTTTGTTATTTGAATATCTCAACATACAAAACATCAAAAGAAAGAACAGGGCATCTGCTTGTAAACAAAAACATTTTATTCTAGCTGCATGCATTCTTTTTTTATAAACACTTGAATGTGGGTAAGTTGGATAAATAAAAAATAAATAACATTTTGGTAATCAAAACATCATGATAATCAAAACCTAGATGGAGTTGATCAACACCCCAAATCAAGACAGTCATTATTACCACTTCATGGGTCGACATTTTATTCCATAACGTTACACAGTTTTGCATATCTAGGGTTTTGGTGCAGTTGTGATTATACATGGAAGCGGATTCTTCTTCACTCGTGTTTTGGAAATTCTGTACGAAAGATGTGTACGCCCCCTAGTGTATAACAATGAAAACACGGATTCTCAGAGCACAAGTATAGCTCAAATACTTAGACCTTTTCTAAGTATAAATCAAGCATACGTAAATGTAATTTTAAGTATATTTAAATATATTTCTGAGAAGTATATAAAGCACATATCTAAGAAGTACATAAAAGTACACTGAAAGTATTTTTAGTTTAAAAAAAGTATACTAATAGCGCACTTGAAAAAAAACTTTTTCGTAAGGGATAGTATGACATCTGAATATTATATATAGGAAATGTCATCAAACAAAAAATGACTATTATGGTACATCCATCTGAATCGGACTAACTTTTCAAGTAGGCCCTGGGTCTGAGGCTAATAACTTTAAATAGTAATGCGTAGAGTTGGGGTACTCGGACTCGAGTCCGGTCTCGAGTACAATTTTTAGGCGACTCGGGTACCAAGTGGGCATGGTCCCAAAATGGGCATCTTATCTGGGGCCCACTTGGGTCAGCTAAGTAGGTCCCACATGGGCAAAAACAGATGGGCTCCCTATGTGGGACCTAGTTGGGTCACAAATGGGAAATGGGCAACACAAATGGGGCCCATATGGGTTTAACAAATGGGTTAGACATGGGCAAACACAATTAATCCCATATAGGCTGCCTGCACTGGCCCAAGGCAGTACTCACAAAAGCTACCTCTGTATGGGTTCTGAATGGGAAACACATATGGGGCCCTCTTGGTCAAACCATATGGGTAAAATATGGGCAGATACAATCAGTCCCATATAGGCTGCCTACATGGGCCCAAGGTAGTACCCACAAAGGGTACCGCTATATGGGTTTGGAATGGGGAAACACATATGGGGCCCTCTTGGTCAAACCATATGGGTAAAATATGGGCTGACACAATCAGTCCCATATAGGCTGCCTACATGGGCCCAAGGTAGTACCCACATAGGTAATCTTTGTATGGGTTCTGAGCAGGGAAAGACGTGTAGGGCCCTCTTGCCAAACTATATGGGTCAGACATAGGCATACACAATCAGTCCTTTATAGGTTTGCTACATGGGCTCAAGGTAGTACCCACATGGGTAATCACTGTATGGGTTGTGAATGGGGAAATACATACGGGGTAGTGATGGGTCATTTGTGAATGATCTGTTTATTGTGTCTGTTATGTGACAAATGAATGAAAGACTCTGAAGGTAAAGTAATTATTCATGTTCCCTACAAATTATTTCTGGGTGCATTTTAATAATTTCCTAATTTAGAATATGATCAAGATTGCACAGGTATGTGTTTTCAGGGAATTTGGTTGACTTCAGTAAAGATTCATTCATTTTGATGAAGGACATCAAACGAGAGAGTCAGTAAAATGACCCAAACTTCCCATCACTAATATATGGTAGGGTGACCAAACGTGCCACTTTCCGGGGGCACATTCTGCACAGGATTTCTATATTGCTTAAATTAACCAGGTTGGTTGTTTGTGCTGCGGCAATGGATCATTGCATGACAACAAAGTACTGCGAGAATGATTCGAAAGGATGGTGCGTCTGCTCTGCTCTCTATAGCTGTTGCGGTACTTTGATGTCATACAATAATCAATTAGTGCAGCGAAAACAACCAACACATGGTTATTTTAGGCAATTTAGAAATCATGTGCTGAACGCGTCCCCAGGTAGCGCCATGTCTGGTCACCCAAATAGGGGGTAAGACATAAGCATTCTGGGTAAGACATGAGCAAACATAATCAGTCCCATATAGGCTGACTGTATGGGCCCTAGGTAGTACACATATAGGTACTAGGTGCAGAGTGGGCAGTGGGTGTGGGATCTATGTGGGTACAGTATTAACCTTATTCTCCAGAGAAAGAAGTGCATCACCATCTTCAAAATATTGTCTTTGAACTTCCGTTTGTGCGGTAGCTCTGTATATTTCTATGGCATTTCTGTCTAAGTAATTTAGTTAGTAAAGTGGATTTATGTATTGTAGAGTTAACAAAAATTATTGTAAACAGTGTAATGTTTAAAGCAAATGTCTTATCAAATGTCAGTAGACCAGGAAGATTTTAAAATGAGAGGTTTATTCATAAATCTGTTAGAACACTGTGGAAATACAACCAGAAGACAGCAAATGTAGCACTAAAAAGGGATGCAGCTACATAAGGTCAATAGGCTATTGGTCTGCAACTCCAGTCCTGAAGGGCCAGTGTACAGCAGACTTTAATTTCAACACTAATTAAACACACCTGACTCTAATTCACAAATCATTTTGAACACTGTGATTAGCTTGTTTGGTGTGTTTGGTTAGAGATAGAACTAAACTCAGCAGTACATTACAGTTCTCAGGACTAGTTCACGAGTCAGGAGTTGAAGAGCCCTGGAATATACAAATCAAGTTAGACCCAATGTGCCATCAGCATTGGCCTGCAAAGCACATGCTTATCTCCATATAATTATTTCAAAATCTATGCAAATGGTTCAAAATATCCAGAAAATGGTCACTGTGCAATATGAAGAATGGGTTACAGAAGGCTAATTATCTATCAAAATAATGGGATTATAGTGGCTTTGAGATTGGTAGAACTAAAACCCATAGATAAGACCCTTCTTCCTTGAGTGGGATCGTTTTGGAAGTTCAAACTCGGGGCACCATATCAGTCCATTATATGGAGAAAAATCCTGAAATGTTTTCCTCAAAAAACACAATTTCTTTATGACTGAAGAAAGAAAGACATGAACATCTTGGATGACAAGGGCGTGAGTACATTATCTGTAAATTGTTGTTCTGGTAGTGGACTTCTCCTTTAAGCAGTGTTGGGGAAAGTTACTTTTAAAAGTAATGCATTACAATATTGCATTACTCTCTAATTACATTAGTTACTTTTTTATGGAAAGTAATGTGTTACATTACTTTTGCATTACTTTTTAAATCTGGGCAGGGCTTGCTTGTTTTTAGTATAAAAAGTTTGATTTTTAGCAAATGTAGAAGCCCTTCCACACCAAAAAGTGAAATACATAAGCCTAAGGCTGAAGGAAAAGTAAATTCACGTCTGTACAGTAGAACTGTAGAAGAAGGAAGTTTAACACTCTTTAGCAATGAGAAAAATGAAGCACAAATGTTAGTTTTGCTTATTAGTATAGTTGAATTGGACAGTAAATGAAGAGGTATCATATCGATCACAAGTGCAGTATGGAGTACCGCAAGGCTCAGTGCTAGGGCCATTACTTTTTACGCTTTACATGTTACCCCTGGGTGATATCATCAGGAAATATGGTGTTAGCTTTCACTGCTATGCTGATGATACTCAGCTCTATATTTCTTCGCGGCCTGGCGAAACATACCAACTTGATAAACTAACGGATTGTGTAGTTGAGTTAAAAAATTGGATGACAAGTAATTTCTTACTGCTAAATTCTGAAAAAACAGAGGTGTTAATTATTGGACCTAAAACCTCAGCGTGTAATAACCTAAAACACTCTCTAATACTTGATGGCTGCTCTGTCAATTCTTCGTCATCAGTTAGGAACCTAGGTGTGCTATTTGATAGCAATCTTTCCTTCGAAAACCACATCTCTAGTATTTGCAAAACTGCAATTTTCCATCTCAAAAATATATCTAAATTACGACCTATGCTCTCAATGTCAAATGCTGAAGCATTAATTTATGCGTTTATGACCTCAAGGTTAGATTACTGTAATGCTTTATTGGGTGGTTGTTCTGCTCGCTTAATAAACAAACTCCAGCTGGTCCAAAATGCAGCTGCTAGAGTTCTTACTAGAACCAAAAAGTATGATCATATTAGCCCGGTTCTGTCAACACTGCACTGGCTCCCTATTAAACATTGTATAGATTTTAAAATCTTGCTAATTACTTACAAAGCCCTAAATGGTTTAGCTCCTCAGTACCTGAGCGAGCTCTTATCGCATTATAGTTCCTCACGTCAGCTGCGTTCTCAAAACTCTGGCAATTTGATAATACTCAGAATATCCAAATCAACCGCGGGCGGCAGATCTTTTTCTTATTTAGCACCCAAACTTTGGAACAATCTACCCAACAGTGTTCGGGACGCAGACACACTCTGTCAGTTTAAATCTAGATTAAAGACCCACCTCTTTAACCTTGCTTACACATAACACATCAACACACTTCTATAATTCAAATCCGTTAAAGGACTGTGAGGCTGCACTAATTAGGTCAACCGGAACCGGGAACACTTCCCATAACACCCGATGTACTCAGTGCATCGTCAGAAGAATGGCATCTACGCTAATATTAGTCTGTTTCTTTCTTATTCCGAGGTCACCTTAACCACCAGATCCAGTCCGTATCCAGACCAGAGGGTCACTGCAGTCCTCCGGATCCAGCCCGTACCCAGCCCAGACGGTGGATCAGCACCTAGAGATGACCTCTACAGCACTGAATGTCAGCGGAGACCACATCGACTAGATGAGCCCCAGAGACGGATCCCCAGTGAAGACCTCGTCACCTACACGGCTGTCGGCACAGGACCACGGGACCTGGTGAGTCCTCCGTGTCTGGCCAGAGGAGAACTGGCCCCCCGACTGAGCCTGGTTTTTCCCAAGGTTTTTTTCTCCATTTATCACCGATGGAGTTTTGGTTCCTTGCCGCTGTCGCCGCTGGCTTGCTTAGTTGGGGACACTTTATCTTCACTTTATCTTCACACAATATTGTATTTTATTTTATTGTATTTGATTAACTACCTTTACCTGAAAATTGAGTGTTTACTGTTGCCCTTTGCATTGTTGATGTACTATTTCCTATTTAATACTGTACAGCCGCCTTGTCACAATTCTGTATTGTTAAAGGCGGTATATAAATAAAGGTGATTTGATTTGATTTTGATTTGAATTGGATCAACAAAGGTCAGCAGCAAAGACATTGGTAAATAAAATGGGATTAAATACATACTTTTTTGAAAAAGTAACTATATAAATATTTTCTTGTAAATTAAAAAGTAATGCGTTACTCTACTAGTTACTTGAAAAAAGTAATTTGATTACGTAACTTGCATTACTTGTAATGCTGTAACGGAGACTCCAGGGAAGCGTGATAGATCCAAGTGCGAGCTTTTATTGAACACAACGTAGTCAGACAGGCAGGGTCGATCTCCAAACAAACAGTAATATCCAGGGCAAAGACAATAGCGCAATCCCGAAAAAACAGGCAGAACGTCAAAATACCAGTGAGCAGTCCAAAAAGTAACAAATAAACAAGGCAATGGAACACGGCAAAAAACTATGGCATGGAACAAGGCAAAACAATGACAAGAAACAAGGCAAAACAATGACATGAAACAAAACCGTGGCAAAAACAAGGCAATGAAACAAGAGAAAACGCTTAGTAGAGTCCACACAGCAAAACAATACTTCGCGGGGCCTGTTTGGTTTAGGCCTCCTTAAATGGCCACCAAACAGGAAGTTAGAGAGTCAGTGGGTGAGGGCTCCCTCTGCTGGCGTGGCGTTACAGAATCCCCCCCCCCCCCCCAGGAGGGACTCCTGGCGCTCAAAACAACAACAGTCCAGAAGAGTGGGGGAACAGAGGCAAAACAGGGGGTGGGATGGAGGGCCAGGTCCGTGCAGAGGCGGTGGGCCTGGATCGTGGAGCAGGGACAGACAGTGAAGCACTGGAGGACCTGGGCCATGGAACAGTAGCAGACAGTGAAGCACTGGAGGACCTGGGCCATGGAGCAGAGGCAGACAGTGAAGCACTGGAGGACCTGGACCGTGGAGCTGTGGCAGACAGTGGAACCTTGGAGGACCTGGGCCGTGGAGCTGTGGCAGACAGTGGAACCTTGGAGGACCAGGGCCGTGGAGCAATGGCAGACAGTGGAACACTGGAGGGCCTGGGCGGTGGAGCAGTAGCAGACAGTGGAAACTTGGAGGGCCTGGGCCGTGGAGCAATGGCAGACAGTGGAACACTGGAGCAGGGAGCCATGGCAAGGGAGGCAGAGCAGGCAGAACAGGAAGCCATTGCAGGGCAGGCAGAGCAGACAGGAGCAGAGATATTCACAGTGTAACTAGTGACATCCATAGCAGAGCGGTGTGTTCACGGACAATTTCCTTGGCCGTGGCATGACAGGCAGAGAGTTCATTATTGGCCTTCTTGATCGTGACATGGCGGGCAGAGAGTTCATGATAGGCCTTCATGGATGTGACATGACAGGCAGAGAGTTCATAGGAGGACGCCGCCTCCATAGGAGGATCTACAGCAGGTGCTGGCACCCCTGGAGGCATGGGCGCAGATTCTTGGGCAGACGTGGCAGTGAGTTCATACATGGACGCCACCTCCTTAGGAGGTTCTACAGCGTACGCTGACACCTCTGGAGGTATAGGCGCGAACTCATGGACAGACAAGGCCTCTGAAGCAGAATCGTGGACAGATGAGGCCTCTGGAGCAGACTCGTGATCAGACGAGGCCTCTGGAGCAGACTCGTGGACAGACGAGGCCTCTGGAGCAGACTCGTGGACAGACGAGGCCTTTGGAGTACAGTGTGTAGCCCACACGCTTAAAATGGCGATAGCCATTACAGGCAGCACAGTAGATAGTGGGATGCCTGCTGGTCTTGAGGGTGTGGATGCTGTAGATATGTGGCCTGGGAGCGTGGGCTCTGTGTGGCTTGGGAGCGTGGGCTCTGTGTGGCTTGGGAGCGTGGGCTCTGTGTGGCTTGGGATGTTACGTGACGAGGTTCAAGGGGGTCAGCTGAGACATGACGAGACTCAAGAGGATCAGCTGAAATGTGACGTGGCTTTGGAAGGTCAATGGGGACCTGGTGAGGTTCTGGCAGGATGGCTGTGGCTTGGCGAGGCCCTGTACTAGCAGCCATGTCGTGAAGAGGTGCTGTTATGTCTTGACTTGACTCAGGGAGGTCTGCCGTGACTTGACGTGACTCATGAAGAACAGCTGTGACTTGACTTGGCTCATGAAGGTCAGCTGTGGCTTGATTTAAATCAGGAACAGCAGCAGTAACTTGACTTAGCTCATGAAGATCTGCTGTAACTTGGCTTGGCTCATGAAGATCAACTGTGGCTTGGCTTGGTTCAGGGACAACAGCAGCAACTTGACTTGGCTCATGAAGATTTGCTGTAACTTGGCTTGGCTCATGGAAATCAGCTGTGGCTTGGCTTAATATAGACAACCCAGCTGTAATTTTACTTGACTCAGGAACAACAGCTGTAACGTGACTTGACTCATGGTGAACAGCTGTGACTTGGCTTGACTCATGGGGAACAGCTGTGACTTGGCTTGACTCATGGGGAACAGCTGTGACTTGGCTTGACTCATGGGGAACAGCTGCATCTTGGCTTGACTCATGGAGAACAGCTGCATCTTGGCTTGACTCATGGAGAACAGCTGTGACTTGACGTGGCTCAGGAAACACAGCTGTCACTTGATTTGGCACTAAAAGTGCAGCCCTGACTTGACTTGACACCAAAGGATTAGCCATCACTTGATTTGCTTTAGGTGCAGCAGACATGGTGAGATGAGATTTGGATGAGATGATTTTGAATTGATGAGGCTCAGGCGTGGCAGCCATCTTCTGAACAGGCTCGGGGATGGCGGCCATCTTGTGAACAGGCTCGGGAATGGTGGCCATCTTGTGGACTGGCTCTGGGTTTGGCGGCCATCTTGTGGACTGCCTCTGGGATGGCGGCCATCTTGTGGACTGGCTCTGGGATGGTGGCCATCTTGTGACCTGGCTGTGGGAGGGCAGCCATGACAGGTACAGACTCTGGACGGGCAGGCATGGCGTGAGCAGGCCCTGGAGTGGCAGGCATGGCGTGAGCAGGCCCTGGAGCAGAAGACGTGACGTGGACAGGCCTTGGAGCAGAAGACGTGACGTGAGTAAACTGTGACTTGGTAGATGTGACATGAGGAGACTTTGGCTTGGCAGGCATGACGTGAGCAGGCTTTGGCTTGGAAGACATGACGTGAACAGGCTCTGGCTTGGCAGGCTTGGCATGAGAAGGCTGTGGCTTGGTGGACATGACTTGAGCGGGTTGTGGTATGGGGGTTACTGCAGGATTGCGGGGTCCCTCATCCGCAATCCCAACAGTAAAAGGTGAGCCAGCTAGCAGTAGTGCAAAGTCAATGTATTGTTGAAGTGTAGCTGAGCATTTGTTGTCTGGCATTTGGTGATATAAGCTGTCCTTAATTCCATTACAAAATATTCCTTTCAGGGCCACATCATTAAAGTCCACTAAATGGCATACCTCGCAAAAGTCGGCTACATAATCCTCTATAGCCCGGTTGCCCTGACGCAGGCAGAGGAGGCGTGATGCTGGGTTCATGGTGATCTGTGTCCAAAAGCTGCTGGATCTTTGAGGCGGCGAAGTATTCTGTAACGGAGACTCCAGGGAAGCGTGATAGATCCAAGTGCGAGCTTTTATTGAACACAACGTAGTCAGACAGGTAGGGTCGATCTCCAAACAAACAGTAATATCCAGGGCAAAGACAATAGCGAAATCCCGAAAAACAGGCAGAACGTCAAAATACCAGTGAGCAGTCCAAAAAGTAACAAATAAACAAGGCAATGGAACAACGCAAAACAATGACATGAAACAAAACCGTGGCAAAAACAAGGCAATGAAACAAGAGAAAACGCTTAGTAGAGTCCGCACAGCAAAACAATACTTCGCAGGGCCTGTTTGGTTTAGGCCTCCTTAAATGGCCACCAAACAGGAAGTTACCAATGAAGCAGCAGAGGGAGCGGTAACAGAGAGTCCGTGGGTGAGGGCTCCCTCTGCTGGCGTGGCATTACAAATGCGTTACCCCCAACACTGCTTAAGTCATGTTGTGACCAACTAAAAGACACAAACTACGACTAAAAGAAAAATCAGTGACAAAATTAACACTGGGGCAGAATGAGCTGTGCCTGGACGAAATGAAGCTGCATTCTTCACATCTTTGAAGAGATTACGTTAATGAACCTTCAAACAAGCAAGTCTCTGTTAGTACCACCTGCTTAATTTCTAGACGATCACTAGAACAAAAAAGTACAATAGTAAACATGAAAATAAGTCTTTTGCTGTCATTCTTTCAAATTAATGATATTTGCTTTGCTATTTTAATTATTGTAATGACATTCAGACATTTGACATAGGTGTCCAAATACTACTAACTTATAAAGAAAGGTGCATCTAAGTACCACGGAAAACCACCCAAAATTAATCAGACTCACAGTGATTTTCCTCATTAGTAAATAATGAAGTGAACTGCTGTCTTACCTTTAAACAGATCTCTCTCATAGACCGGATCACTGGTCTCCTCATTCACGGCGTTCTTGAGTGTGCAGGTGTAGAAGTTGTCTGGATTTCTTTTGTTTTCGACTGTGATGAACTCTCCTGTCGGATTGTGCGGTGAGCCCTTCAGTATTTTTCCAGTAGAATTCTTCCAGATGATTGTTTCATTGTATTCGCATATTAAATGCACAACATCAGGGTTTTTATCACTCCTATGTGTTATTACAGGTTTGGGGACCCGCGCTGTGGAAGAAACAAAGAAAAACTTAAATGATGCTATCTGACTGTAATATTATAGAATTTTGATACAAATTAAAACGCAACATTTTTACTTGAGCATCTAGGTTGTGCACACTAATAACCTGGCAAAATGCGACATGCTGCGATGATTGCAGTACATTCAAATCAATTGTTATTGTCTAAAAGAAAAGTTACGACAGTCTTAGTCTGCTTGAACAAGACAGGGTATGTCGAAAAACTCTGACCATATTTTCTCCCTCAACTTCAAAATTGTCCTATATCGCTGTTTTACCTTTTTTGTTGAGGGTGTTTGATCTTCTTTGCTTGTTCACTTTGCAAAGACTGGGTGGAACTTCTGCAGCGATGTAGAATGATCTTGAAATGATTTTTGAAGCTGAGGGAGAAAATACACTACCAGCAAAAGTTTGGACACAGCCTCTCATTTTAGGTTTTTTCTTTATTTTCATGACTATTTACATTATAGATTCTCACTGAAGACATCAAAACTATGAATGAACACATATGGAATTATGTAGCAATCAAAAAAGTGTGAAAAAACTCTAGATATGTTTCAGGCGCTACAACGAAACTGGCTCACATGAGGACCGCCCCAGGAAAGGAAGACCAAGAGTCACCTCTGCTGCTGAGGATGAGTTAATTCGAGTCACCAGCCTCAGAAATTGCAAGTTAACAGCCCCTCAGATTAGAGCCCAGATTAATGCCACACAAAGTTGTAGTACTTGACACATCTCTACATCAACTGTTCAGAGGAGACTATGCGAATCAGGCCTTTATGGTCAAATAGCTGCTAAAAAACCACTACTAAGCAAAAGCAACAAGCAGAAGAGATTTGTTTTGGGCCAAGAAACACAAGGAATGGACATTAGACCAGTGGAAATCTGTGCTTTGGTCTGATGAGTCCAAATTTGAGATCTTTGGTTCCACCCGCCGTGTCTTTGTGCGATGCAGAAAAGGTGAACGGATGGTCGCTACATGCATGATTCCCACCGTGAAGCATGGAGGAGGAGGTGTGATGGTGTGGGGGTGCTTTGCTGCTGACACTGTTGGGGATTTATTTAAAATTGAAGGCACACTGAACCAGCATGGCTACCACAGAATCCTGCAGTGACATGCCATCCCATCCGGTTTGCATTTAGTTGGACCTTCATTTATTTTTCAACAGGACAATGACCCCAAACACACCTCCAGGCTGTGTAAGGGCTATTTGACCAAAGTAGGAGAGTGATGGAGTGCTGCGCCAGATGACCTGGCCTCCACAGTCATATGACCTAAACCCAATCGAGATGGTTTGGGATGAGATGGACAGCAGAGTGAAGGCAAAAGGGCCAACAAGTGCTCAGCATCTCTGGGAACTCCTTCAAGATTGTTGGAAAAACCATTTCAGGTGACTACCTCATGAAGCTCATCGAGAGAATGCCAAGAGTGTGCAAAGCAGTATTCAAAGCAAAGCATGGCTATTTTGAAGAATCTAAAATATAAAACATGTTTTCAGTTATTTCACACTTTTTTGTTTACTACCTTATTCCATATGTGTTCATTCATAGTTTTGATGTCTTCAGTGAGAGTCTACAATGTAAATAGTCATGAAAATAAAGAAAAAACATTAAGTGAGAGGGTGTGTCCAAACTTTTGACTGGTAGTGTATGTTTGGAGTTTTTCGACATACACTAACTGTCTTGAGCCAGAATACACAGAGTTCAGGCAGAGTAAGACAAGAAGAGCGTTTGAAATTAAACCGTATTTAAATTGTATTTTTTAAATTAAAGTAACCGATCATTTCACTAGATAAGACCCTTCTTCCTCAGCTGGGATCGTTTGAAGCCGCATTTAAACTGCATTTTGGAAGTTCAAACTCGGGGCACCATATCAGTCCATTATATGGAGGAAAATCGACTGAAGAAAGAAAAACATGAACATCTTGGATGACAAGGGGATGAGTACATTATCTGTAAATTGTTGTTCTGGTAGTGGACTTCTCCTTTAAGCAGTGTTGGGGAAAGTTACTTTTAAAAGTAATGCATTACAATACTGCGTTACTCTCTAAAAAAGTAACTAATTACATTAGTTACTTTTTATGGAAAGCAATGTGTTACATTACTTTTGCATTACTTTTTAAATCTGGGCAGGGCTTGCTTGTTTGTTTTTAGTATAAAAAGTTTGATTTTTAGCAAATGTAGAAGCCCTTCCACACCAAAAAGTGAAATAAAGTTCAACACTCTTTAGCAATGAGAAAAATGAAGCACAAATGTTAGTTTAGCTTATTAGTATAGTTGAATTGGATCAACAAATGTCAGCAGCAAAGACATTAGTAAATAAAGTGGGATTAAATACATACTTTTTTGAAGAAGTACCTCAGATATTTTCTTGTAAATTGAAAAGTATTGCGTTACTCTGCTAGTTACTTGAAAAGAGTAATCTGATTACGTAACTTGCGTTACTTGTAATGCGTTACCCCCAACACTGCTTAAGTCATGTTGTGACCGACTAAAAGACACAAACTATGACTAAAAGAAAAGAAAAAAAATCGGTGCCAAAATTAACACTGGGGCAGAATGAGCTGTGCCTGGACGAAATGAAGCTGCATTCTTCACATCTTCACCTAATGAATGAAATACGAGAGATTATGTTAATGAACCTTCATACAAGCAAGTCTCTGTTAGTACCACCTGCTTAATTTCTAGACGATCACTAACAAAAAAGTACAATAGTAAACATGAAAATAAGTCTTTTGCTGTCATTCTTTCAAATTAATGATATTTGCTTTAATATTTGATTTATTGTAATGACATTCAGACATTTGACATAGGTGTCCAAATACTACTAACTTCTAAAGAAAGGTGCATCTAAGTACCACCGAAAACCACCCAAAAATTAATCATACTCACTGTGATTTTCCTCATTAGTAAATAATGAAGTGAACTGCTGTCTTACCTTTAAACAGATCTCTCTCATATACTGGATCACTGGTCTCCTCATTCACAGCGTTCTTGAGTGTGCAGGTGTAGAAGTTGTCTGGATTTCTTTTGTTTTCGACTGTGATGAGCTCTCCTGTCCGATTGTGCGGTGAGCCCTTCAGTATTTTTCCAGCAGAATTCTTCCAGATGATTGTTTCACTGTATTTGCATATTAAATGCACAACATCAGGGTTTTTATCACTCCTATATATTTGTATCACAGGTTTGGGGACTGTGGAAGAAACAAAGAAAAACTTAAACGATGTTATCAGACTGTAATATTATAGTATTTTGATACAAATCAAAATGCAACATTTTTACTTGAGCATCCAGGTTGTGCACACTCATAACCTGGCAAAATGCGACATGCCGCGATGATTGCAGTACATTAAAAATAAATTATTATTGTCTAAAAGAAACGTTACGACTGCAGCATGTTTGCACTTGACTGATGATCTGTGTTCCACATCTGCTAAATAAAACAGGCTGAATGCAGGTTAATATTTCTGAAATAAATATTTCTGTGGAACGCATTAGTTTGCACAGAGGAAAGCCCAATCTAGGACCTGCCCTGTAGATTTTAAGAATCTGTACTGCTATAGCAGCAGAGAACGACTATTATTTTGTTAAACAGAACTGAAAAACAACAAGATGACGTCACAGGTTCCGCTTGACCAATTGGCGGAAAGGGGCTGCCCACATGTGAAAAAACTAATTTGGAAGTTGTTTAGCCATTTTCTACCCGTGAACCAAAAAAAAAAAATATCATGATATTCTTGGAAGTACTTGATACACCATGGTATTAACCAAAATATAGTAAAGTACCATGATATCACAATCTGACACAATTACATTACAATTACAGTATTAATATTAATGAATATAATAATCAATATCCACTCACCTATAACTTTCAAGCTGAATCTTTGTTCCTGCTCTTTACTGTTGATGTCAATGGTGTAAACTCCACTATGTTCAACAGTTAAATTAATTATATCAATTTGTCCAGTTTTCTCATCAAGAGTTGTGATGCCTTCGAATCTCGGATTCGGCGTGTTAAAACCATCATCATCCCATTCAATCACCTTAACAACACTTCCATTGCTGCTTCTCTGTTTCCATATAATGCTGGTGACCGAAGGATTTATGTTGGTTGGATGAAAAGACACTGTGTCACCCACTTCTTTTATCTGATCTTGACCTAATGAAATATGAAAGAAAAGGTCAGTGAACACATTTCTGTCAGTAGTTTCCGGACAGCAAGTAGCCAGTAATGTGCAATATCTGTCCATCCCTTAACAAAAAGCAGTATACTTCAAGTTTATTTTATTAAGTATACTTAAGTAAAGTTCAAGTATATTTGTAAGTATACTTTATGTAGTAAGTATACAAATATCAGTGTACTAGTAGTATACTTTGAAATGTACTATTTCAATACTCTTTGAGACTAAATTGTCCCACTTTCTAGTATATAAAAGTATACTTTTAAGTGTAACAGAAGTAAACTATGAGTACACAACTAGTTTACATCTATATTTTTAGTTTGTACTGCAAGTATACTAAAAGTGAATTTACAGGTATACTGATAGTTTAGTAATTGAATACTTTCAGTACACTTTTAAGTATAGTCTCAGTAAACTACTAGTTCAATGGTTTTATACTGCAGGTATACTCATAAGTTTTCTTTAAGTTTACTTTACATCATACTTTAAGTATACTACTATGTCCCTATTTAGGTATTAATTTGTATATATTTTGTTATTTGAATATCTCAACATCAAAAGAAAGAACAGGGCATCTGCTTGTAAACAAAAACATTTTATTCTAGCTGCATGCATTCTTTTTTTATAAACACTTGAATGTGGGTAAGTTGGATAAATAAAAAATAAATAACATTTTGGTAATCAAAACATCATGATAATCAAAACCTAGATGGAGTTGATCAACACCCCAAATCAAGACAGTCATTATTACCACTTCATGGGTCGACATTTTATTCCATAACGTTACACAGTTTTACTATCTAGGGTTTTGATGCCGTGTGATTACACACGGAAGCGGATTCTTCTTCACTCGTGTTTTGGAAATTCTGTACGAAAGATGTGAAATAGCGCCCCCTAGCGTATAACAATGAAAACACGGATTCTCAGAGCACAAGTATAGCTCAAATACTTAGACCTTTTCTAAGTATAAATCAAGCATTCGTAAATGTAATTTTAAGTATATTTAAGTATATTTCTGAGAAGTATATAAAGCACATATCTGAGAAGTGCATAAAAGTACCCTGAAAGTATTTTTAGTTTAAAAAAAGTATACTAATAGCGCACTTGAATAAACTTTTTTTCGTAAGGGATAGTATGACATCTGAATATTATATATAGGAAATGTCATCGAACAAAAAGGTACATCAACTGAATCGGACTAACTTTTCAAGTAGGCCCTGGGTCTGAGGCTAATAACTTTAAATAGTAATGCGAAAAACTAGACCACGACAGAGTCTGTCGTGAATATAATTTTCTAAACTACACCGAATCATTTGGTGCTGTAATTCATGCTACAATGCTAATATATAAGCTGACCAGATTTCTAAAATGAAAACCGGGGATATTACCTAGCTCAGTGGTCAAAATGTCACTCGTGATTTATTTATTTTTTTTTTTTTTCAAATTGTTGTGGATTCCATATATTGATATCATAACCAGTGTTATAAGCATTAAGGGACCCCCCATAACACCCAAAAAAATATACTTGGGGGGTCCCCTGGTTTTTCAATAAATTATAATACTTCAAACATAAAACTAATGAAAATGAAAATGAAATGAAAAGATTCGATTGCTGTATTAAATTCAGACCTGCTCACGTTAAATCATATTTTATTTTTACGCGTTTTTACAGCGTTGCGCATTGTAACCAATCACACACGACTCTGTTGAGTTTAGAATGCAGTGGCCAATCAGAGGCGTCCAGAATAGTCATTGCTGAAATTGTTCAGATTGAACTACGAATTCCCTCATCATAAGCAACAAAGTGCAGATGTACGAACTATGTAAGTAAGAGATATATTTATCATACAGTGTATGGACAGCTTCATTGATTATAAGAGGAGTTATGAGTGCTTAAACACTAGCTAGACTGACTGTGCTCATTTAGAGTGCCTTCTTTCACTGCGTGATTCAGTCTAATAAAATGCATTTTTCCAAAATTCAGGATATGGGGACAGAAACTGTGTATTTACATAATTTCATATAGTTAATCAATATCACACGAAGAGTGCCTTTTTTTTTTTTTTTTTTTTTTGCAAAAATCATAAATGTGATATTGATTTTATAAAACAGTTCAATAAACTAGAAGTTAATATTAAGAGACTTACGTTTTAGACAACATATTGCCTATTTTTGCTTTATTTCGTCAAAAAAAAAAAAAAAAAAAAAAAAAAAAAAATTCATTCCAAACACAGCCACATCACCGTTTTGCGTCTCTAAACAACATGACTGTGTTTCGTTCCTGAATGAATCAGCCGTGTGATTCGGTTCAATCGCAATGACTCGCTTATTAACTGTGACTTACTGACACCTACTGGCGGTTGTAATTGGTCCGTGTAACGGTTTGCAGTTCTTTGTTCAATTTGCACCATCAAAATTAACCAGATAAAATTTGGCTTCAAACTTTCATTTTCCGTTTTTTCAAATACCTCACAAACGAATAATTGTCTCTCTGTTTAATTTTCTAGTCTACAAGTTTAGGTTGTGGCATCCGAGTACGATTTTTGAACAAACATAAAACATGACTCCTTTTCCATTTTTGTGTTTGCGCTCGCGGTTGGTCCGTACCATTACCGCCTTGGGAGGGGATGGGGGATTAGTTTACAGGCCGAACACACACACACACACACACACACACACACACACACACACACACACACACACACACACACAATTTATATATATATATATATATGGTGCGATTTGTGGGAAAAAAGCAGAGGGGGGATGCTTTTGAAAACTTTTTTCTCTCTCCATAGGCGAAGGTTGACCAAACTGTTCGTGTAATCAGTTAACATACCCGTCTTTTTAGGCAAGTACCAGGTAATGAGTGTCACGTCATGAAATGTTTTTAATGCGACTGAAACTGTCTAATGTGATCACAATTTAATAAAAACATTGTAGGTTAGGCCTATTAATTGTAAAGATTTCATTTCAAACAAAGAATAAATTGTATGGATAAAGCGAGCAAACAACACAGTATCAATGGAGTTTTTTTTTAAACTCCGAATCAGTAAACCACGCGCGTCGCAAAATAATTTATTGTTTCGAAGCGCTTCAATCGGATCGCGAATCAGTTGATTCAGAACGGGACTTTAAAGCGCGTATCGCGAATCATTTGATTCAAACTGGACTTTAAAGCGCGTATCGCGATTCATTTGATTCAAAACGGGACTTTAAAGCGCGTATCGCGAATCATTTGATTCAAACGGGACTTTGAAGCGCATGTCGCGAATCATTTGATTCAAAACGGGACTTTAAAGCGCGTATCGCGAATCATTTGATTCAAACGGGACTTTGAAGCGCATGTCGCGAATCATTTGATTCAAAACGGGACTTTAAAGCGCGTATCGCGAATCATTTGATTCAAACTGGACTTTAAAGCGCGTATCGCGATTCATTTGATTCAAAACGGGACTTTAAAGCGCGTATCGCGAATCATTTGATTCAAACGGGACTTTAAAGCGCGAATCAGTAAACCACGCGCGTCGCAAAATAATTTATTGTTTCGAAGCGCTTCAAGAACGGGACTTTAAAGCGCGTATCGCGAATCATCTGATTCAAACGGAACTTTAAAGCCCGTATTGCGAATCATTTGTTTTAGATCGGGACTTAGAAGCAAGTTCGCAGGATGTTTTTAACCCCACCAGGGATAAAAATAATTCAGCAGAGGCAGGGATTCATAGACCAGCCGCGAGCGCAAAACACAAAAAATGGAAAATCAGAATAACGGATCATGTTTTATGTTTGTTCAAAAATCTCATTCGGATGCCACAACCTAAACTTGTAGACTAGAAAATTAAACAGAGAGACAATTATTCGTCTGTGAGGTATTTGAAAAAAACAGAAAATGAAAGTTTGAAGCCAAATTTTATCTGGTTAATTTTGATGGTGCAAATTGAACAAAGAACTGCAAACCGTTACACGGACCGTAATTCCACAATTAAAGTACCTTTTCATTTTTTTTAAATAATTTTAAATATCAGCATGCAACGTTTTAGGATTAAAGTATTAAAACAGTTTTCATGCATTTGTAACTGCAGGTTAAATGCATTCATGTCCTGCATTAAACAGTGGGTAAATACATTTAAATGCCAATTCAGATGCAGTGTTTGTGTTTCCTCTATACTGAAAAGATGAGTTTTGTTGATAATGATTTTATTTGTGTGATAACAGCCTAAATGTCTTATTACTCTAAGTGCCTTTATTGATTAAATATAAGAATTTGACGCAAAAGATAATAAAAGATAATGCACACTTTCAGAAAAAAATAATGGCTTTTTATAGGCTAAAAAATGCCCACAAAAGGAAAAAATCACTTTGAACTTGTTTGAAAATTAATTTCCTCGGCTAGATATTTAATTCTTCTTTGCTTAGTGATTGTTTGGTACACCTAATTCACTGATCATCGTAAAATAAGCTTTTATCTTAGAATTGGGTTTTCTTAATGCTAAGGACAAGACAAAAATATGAATCATATTTGTATAAGGTTTATTTTTTTCAAGAGCTGTGACACAACACTGATCATAACTGATAATTACAGTTTTTGTCCTAATAGCTGCCCGCAACGGCAACACGCTAAATTTCTACCTTTGAAACGGTTTCTATTCAATAACTGTAATATTCTATTTTCTATATCTATAACGGTTTCTGCGAAGTCGCGGCTGGAACAACAAGGTACAAACTATGACAGTTCAGCTAGCTACTGATTATGTGCTTTATTCAATGTTAAAAGTGTCTAATGTGAGTTTGAATATCATATTGCGTGACATGTATAGCCATACTGAAAGAAACTATAGATAATTTACATCAGATCTTGAAAATAAATGTAAGCAAACATGTAGCCTACATTAAAACACATATGTTACCTGAAGCAGCTCCCGTGGCGATGAACACGGCACAGATGACGGCCGTCGAGTATCTCAGAAGTAACATCTTAAGACAAAGCACAGGTTTTTGTACCTTTCTTCTGTGTTTTCACTCGGAATGCGTTTCACAAACACGCCCGATAGGCCTACATAAAAACAAATCTGGCATCTGCTGTAGGATATGAGGCGCCACACACTGTTAAATAAAAACGGAAAAGTACTGGCAAGCCATACCTGGACTTTGTAAAAAAAAATTCTGTTAATTTACAGTCTGCAAACAGTAAAAAACAGGACTTCTTCCTGTTTTAATTATATATATATATATATATATATATATATATATATATATATATATATACATATATATACATATACATAAACCAAATAAATCCAGCACAATACACGATTTGAACGGTTTATTTTTACTTCATGTAAGCATTCTTAAAAGTACATTGAATGGCTTTTGTTTGCCTTAAATTGGTTAGGACAAAACAACATCTTCAATCAAATAATCAAATCACTTAATTTAACAATGTGTCAAACAGCGAAAAATGCCTGCATTGTGAAAGACAGTTTAGCTTTAAACAGCAACAGACAGAATTAAAAAAGAAAACATGAGCACTCGTACAACACTGGTGTTGCACTAAACAGTGGTCACAGAACTGAAACTTCAAACTGTAAAACAGTCAAGATTCAAAACTTTTTTTCCTTATAAGAGAAAACAATATTGTTTAGAGGGATAGTTCACACTAAAATGTGAATTCTGTCATCAATCACTCATCCTCATACCATTCCAAACCCATAAGACTTTTATTCATCTTTAGAACACAAATAAAAAGTATTTTAATGAAATCTGGGTACTTTCTGTCCCCCTATTAATAGTCTACGGAATTACCACTTTCAATGTCCAGAAAGGTATAAAAACATCAATAAAGTATGTGACTCCAGTGGCTTGACAACACATTTTTGAAGTTATGTAATTCATTACAACTGAAATATCATTAAAGTGATGCAATTTATTATAAGGAATGTATTATTTCCTCTTTATCTGCATGTTTAATTCAATTAAAGTGCCATTTTGAGATTTTTAATCTGGCCATGGATTTTTGAAATAGCTTCTTTCCAGAGGCATCCTGTTATTCATACTATATAAACTTTAAAAACAAAGAGGTATAGGGAGGGGAATACAGTAGACAGGAAGGAGAGGACACAAGCAGGAAGACTCACAGTAATATCTGGCAGAGAGTGCAATCTAATCAAACAGTTCCCCCATTTGTTTATATGATAAACATCATCAAAGGCTCTCTGCCCAATTCCTTAACATCAGATCAACATTTCCTCATTCCACTTAATCTCTGAACATTTAACAGTTCTGTTCATCATGGCACTTGCAAGCATCTTTACCAACTTGTGAATCAAGACAAAAATCATTCTGAGCATTCACTACTTCCTTTGCCTATGCTTCCTACGCATTTCTACTCATATTCACTAAACCTAAATCAATCAACATTATTATCAGAGATATATGTGCAATATGATATTCCTACTGTATCACACTTTGGCCTTTTGTCATAGTCTAGTAGGTTTGCAGTGCAGGTAAATGTAAGCCTTGTAGCTTTTCCTTGGCCTCAGACTCAACAATATGGTTGGCTTGTCACTACCACATGTTCATAGCAGATGTATTGTATATTTTCATTATCTAGCCAGTTTTCCTTACCCATATTTACAAAGAAATATGTACAGGTGAGCAGGCTTCCAGTACAGCCAGGCGTATTACCAATTTTACAGCCGTGGCCTAATAATTATAGTAATAATCTTGCAAATTCCAGTTTCCTTCTTTCACGTAATTCTTCATCAAAGCCTAATATAATGGATTGCAACAGAGACAAAAAGTCAAATGTCAGTGGATTGCATTGCATAATACCTTGTTCACATCTTTGGTTTATAAAAGTTACAAATATGTCTTCAACCTCAGACAGATATTCGTAATTAACTATTAGATTTTCACCAGGACAGTCAGATGTGGGCCACCATAAGAAATAACCCCTAATGTCACCTGGACTTTTGCTGTATTGAGGACTTACTGCAGCTCCCAGGCCTTAAATGTCATTTGGTCCATTTGTTTCCACTTATATAATTAATACTGTCTTTTTAATTTAGCCTTTAATTTTACAATAGCCTGTAATAGTAATGTATCCTCTGTACGGTGATCTAACAAATTTACTTTTAAAGCCTATATCAATATTAGACCTATGCAGTGACTCGAATCAGCTAAACCAACATTTATCAGTAATGTCATACAGATAGACATAATAAATCTTTTGATAATTTTAAACCACATCGTAATTTCTTCATTCCGCGCTATATCAGGATGATTTCCGGATCAAGATGATTTAATCAGCCTTTCTTGCATTCTCCTTTTTCTTCTCAAACACTGATGGAGTTGCTCCTCAATCGTTCCTTGATTCAGGCAGGCTCTTTATCAGTTGGAGCAAACAGTGGGCTTTTAAGCCACCAGTTGAGTTTGCTCATTCTCCTTGTTGGTCCCCCTTGGGGACTCTTCTGCCTCTGTCAGAGGTAAAAGCAAGTCTATGAACTCAGGATGCTCAGGATATATCTCGCTCCATCACTTGGACAGTCCAGATTAGTGGAGTAAACCATCCCTGGTTTAGGCAGAACTACTTCCACCTGTGAAAGGAGACCTTAAAATCCTTTTGTTAGAGACAACACGTTTACTCATCATCCAGTCAATCCCTATTGAGGTGACCTGTGAGGAAAATTCATGTGGACTGAGGGCTGTCTCTTCTTTAATTTCCCCCTTGTATATCACTTCTGAGTGATATACAGTGACTTTCAGTTCAGCTCAATTATTTCTTTGTTGTTTAAAGGTGTCTCACTATCTATCAAATCATTTCTTAAGCATGCCTTTTTATTAAGGCTTTTCACCTATTAATATCAAGTGTTTTCCTGTGAAACACTCAGCCCACATGTAACATGTTAACAAGCACACTGTATTTAATACATTTGACACAAAATCAGTTTGATGAAATCTATCATGACATCCTACTGACAAGCTACTAAACGTAGGCACTGTGGCATTTCTCTTGCAACAGTGTCTAAACGTTGGACTAAAACAGTTTGACGATGTCCATCACAATGGGGTTGAGTTTCACATCGTGATCATGAACCCCAAATTTTTAAATATTTTGTCCAAATAATATTTTAGGTCTAGGCATGCCATAATTAAAAGAACCAATTTTAATTTCTAAATATAATTCATCATTTAACTGCACTTTAATTTCATCTTTATTATCTCTTTCTATTGCTCATGAGCTGCTCTAAAAACATTGGAGATCTCAGCATGATCTTGGATCCATGGCCAATAACACTAACACCATGTAACCGCAATCTCTTTAAAGTTATTACTTTAAATTCAACCAAGATATATCTATTAAATCAAGATGGAGTGACCAGTTTCATTGCTTTACCATCCATATTTTGAGCTTGGACACTTTGTGCCCTTCTATTCCACTATTTTTTTTTTTGTTTTAAGGAATCCTGGAACATCTATCACATTTATCAGCTTTACAAGAAGCCCTGTCTTTAAAGCAGAGTCTAAAACTCTTTCTATATTTCACAGCAACTCCTGTCTATTCTAAATCCAGTCTGAGTTTTAGCTGATTGAGAAATCAAGCAAACATTTAACTTCTTTCTCTGGGGTTTGACTGGTGCCTATTAAAAGAAAGCAGTGTATTATTAGTTGAACAGATTACAAAGAACTGCTATAAGACCAGTAAATTATCAAAGTTGCAAATTAATATGACAAATCAAAATATAAGGCGGTCTCTGTAGTGATCATTGTATATGCAGTACCTGCACGCACGTCCTGCTTTTGCTGAGTTAGATGTGTTCCTGGGTCAACATATTTTGTTGACCCTGGAACAACATTTTAACAAAAATTTAATCTTGATCACATCCCTACACATAAACCTAACCTTACCCATGAGTAACCCCTAAAATCAGAGGAAATGATAGATGAATGACACTGATGTACAAGCACCAAACACTGATTGTAAGCCTAATCTGATTGGTTAATCACAATGTTGTTCCAGGGTTAACAAAGATGTTGGTCCAGGAACATGTTGCACTTGGTAAAATCAGGTTCTGCACCTGTCTCTGATATCATCAGTCAGATGAACATGTTTTGGCTGTTTCAGTGTCTCTCTGTGTCATCCAGTCTGTCACTCTGTGATGAGGACCTGGTGGGGCTTTGGAGTTTTGACTCTGTATGCAGTTATCTTCCTCTGTCTGCACGTCACGGCAGATTTGTCTTGTCTGTGTTATTTCCCAGTCTTTCTCCATTCCAGCCCATCCCAGACAGGGCGTGTAGCCGATCACCCATCAGCTTTTCCTGTTTTCCACAGCCATAATGTTTCTTTCTTCATGTTGAATCGCCCATTGGCAGCTGTCCCAGAAGTCATCTGTTTCTTTTATAAAATGAACACTCGAGAACCGCACTGTAAACTTTGACCACAACTGCATATAAGCAATCTGTGCTATGGTCAGTCATTCTGTGCAGCTGCCCAAAATTTAAGGAATCTCTTCCAATTAATAACACATATAGCAGTTCTTTATTTTATTTTAGTAAAGCAAGTTCTTCTTTGCAGGAAAAGAGCAAGCAATTCCTTCTTGACATAATGCCGAAAAGAGCAGTAACCTATTCTGACTGATCTGAGCATATCATACTTCTATAATCCTAATAAATACATCAGCACAATGCATTGGAATATAACTATAAACTGAAATCTAGTAAATAGTCTACCAAATGTAACAACCAAAGTGCAGAAAAAAAAAAAAAAAATCCTCTTTTTTTTCTTGTTATTATTAGCTGAATATGTCTGTGTAAAGTAGTCACTCAGTCCTGTTCTCATTGACCACAAGGCAGAAGTTATTTTAGTTAACACAAGCTAAAGTCTCAATCTCTGCAGTTTATCACATTTTAAGCTGTCCCCAGGAATAACGGACACAGACTCCATACATTTAAAGATAACAAGATGTAATATTAGCTATATCTTTGAAGTTCTGTATGTAACATTATATTGTTTATTAATTTATCAATATAATTCTGTTGTGGCTCCCACTTTTCATAAAAAAGTATTCCCTTGCCAATGCATAACTCAAATGTTCTGAAATCATTTCAGCCAATTCCTCTTAATACAATTGTACATTTCTGCTCTATACATTGTGATCCATCTAATCCACAGCATTGTATTATAATGCCGCACACTTGATCTAAAACGTCAGCAAAGACAAAACAAAGCAAGAGCAGATTTATTTCAAAACATCGCTAAATCCAAGTGAACTTATAATTGCAAATAGCCATTAGTCGAATTTGTACTAAACAAATTGCTGAAACATACTACTCTGCTGTTTCATCCATCCTGTCCAGATCAAGTGACATAGGCAAATATTTGTTTTAGTGCCTTGCAAGGACTTCACAATACCAACTTTCTCAAGTCATTTAAAAATAATTTAATCTTGGAAGGACTGAGAATATGTCAATGTGAGAACAGGTAACAAAGATAACGTTTCACAAAGCGTCCATTCGCTTTTATTTTATGAATGAGTAATGAAAAATGTATCTTTGGCAAAACATCCATTCTCCAACCAACATAGAAATCGTGAGGATAACCTGCAGGTTAACAATCGGTCGCGAAATGATGTTCTTCCCGTATATCTTTGAGAAGACGAGGATAACCCACTCTTCCAAATATGGCAGAGTGTAAATTCACGGCCCAAAAATATGATCAATTTCTTAACAGACAGCTAGAATGATTCATTAAAGACTATTTCTCACCTGTCTGTAGAAATTCCCGAAGACGAGCCCCCATTTGTTAATAAATATCATAGCTCTTTATCTTTCGATGCCGTCAGACTATTCTCAGTCCTTGCATGGGTCCATGGAAAGAATTATGAACATGAAGCCACTTGTAAGTTCACAATCTTCTTCCAAGTTTATTCTCCCACATTAGATTATATAAATCCATTGTCAGCGTGGTGTTACATATGTGCGTCATACAAAACAGAAGATGTGCCATATAGAAGTAAAACAATTCTGAGAGAAGGATAGCTTCTTTCCAGAGGCATCCTGTTTTTCAAACTATATATACTTTAAAAACAAAGAGGTACAGGGAGGGGGAATACAGTAGACAGGAAGGAGAGAGGACACAAACAGGAAGACTCACAGTAATATTTGGCAGAGAGTGCAACATAATCTAACAAAATGGATATGACAAAAAATGAAATGAATGAAACCAAACTACAGAGTAACCTGCAGGTTGGGGTGGAAAAGCAGTCATACAGTATTTTAAGTTCATTAAATCAACTGCAATACATAATACTTTCCAATTCAAACAATTGTTTATAGATTGCTTAACTTACTTTTCCAATAGTCTCCATTTGCATCTGTCACATGAGCTTGTCAGATCAGCTGTGCCTTACAATATACTTCATTATTTTCAACTAAATAAACAGCAGCACAACCAAATGCTTCATACACATTTCATAACATATGTGTTGCTTACTTCGTTGCTTACAATTCCAGCATAAGTGCCGCCTGCTCTGGGTATTTGTAGCTCACAACCGCAACAGGGCATGTGGTCATTAACTTCTTGAACGACAGCAGTCTTGAACTACCAATCACCTTAAAAAAAAAAAAAGACATTACAAAATAACCATTTACATAACGACAAGCTGTTTGAACACAACTTATACACAGTCAACAGAATAAATGACTCAATAACTATTTTCTTTCCAATACTGAACACTAATGTTAAATAAAACTGTTATTAAAACAGAATACAAACCCATGATAAGAATACAGGTGTGCTTGAGATTCAAAGTACAGCAGCAATCACGTCTTGTCATTAGAAAAGGAAACAAAAGAAACGCAAAATGAATGACTGATGAAAATTTAAAACATGACGCACATTTGACACGTCAGATCTAACGTTACTCCCGCCTTTAAGGTCGGGTGAGTTAAGACTTTTTTATTGTACTCATTTTAGATTGTGTTTACGAGGTTACTCGCCAACAACGGTAATTTTTACATAATGTCGTGTGTATTTGTCCATTACAGTGCGAAAGATAACTCGATGAGCTAAGTTACTGGCAGCCTGACCTGAACCGGCATTCTGGCGCGGCTGCTGCGCGTCGGATGTCTGTGTCACAGTCGCTTCACAGACAGCTTGTAGTAACGTTACCGAATTCATTTCTGTTTTGCATCTTATTATCCGTGTGTGTGTGTGTGTGTAAAACAAGACAATAAAAGGTCTAAACTTACCTCATTTGGCAGAAAACTCCAGGAGGAAGATGTGTGACGATATACAGAGAATGTTGAGTGTGACAGCCCCGACGTTCATTTGTCAAACAAGCCAGACAGCAACTTTAAAAGTTAACGTTACGTAAACAATTTATGACATTTAACAACATTTAATTTACCACGAAGAGTAAAAGGGTGTTCCGATTCTAGACCGTTAAACACTGTTATCGGCATATGTTGAAGTAGATTCGTCTCTGAAAGAAATGCGCAGTTAATGCAGAATGCAAAACTTCGTCACTTTCGCTTTCTGTATAGTGAATTGACATAAGTTAAGACGTTCACCAGCAGAACTAATGCGCAAAGTTTTCACGTTTCTTGTGTGATATCCATTTACTCGCCTTCGTGGTTTAAAACAGAAATATTGTCAATATAGCAACGTGAATGCAAACCCACATGCGTATGTGTATCTTAAATGCGGGGAGACATGAAAGAGTAATCAACTCGGTATGCCGCGCTGTCTGAAACACGTCTCTATGCTTATGAGCGCTTTGGGTGTGTGCAAGAACAGAGCATAAGTAACGAATTGAGTTCAGTTTCGTTTCTTTTTGTTGTTTTAAAAAGCTTGAACGTGTAAATTGGCAAATTAATCTGCAAATCACATGCCGAACTGTGGGGTCTGGACCTGTTCGTTTATATGTATACACAAGTTATTCACAAGTATATGCATTCATTACTAGCATAAGATGTATTGGTATAGATTTCATATTAGTGTGCACGTGTATTTCATATATATATATTGAACATCCAATAGTACACATGTACAGGGGTTGGACAATGAAACTGAAACACTCGCCAATATAGTATTGGAGGTTTCATGGCTATATTTGCGCTGTCTGGTGCCCAATCTTCACTTATTGTACATTACACCAGTTAGAGCAGAGTGTAAAGTTTCATTATGTGCACCCAATGGTTCAAACATTGTACCTTGAAGGTAGTGCTCTGTATCAGGATAATAATGCACCAATACACACAGCAAGACTGGTGACAGACTGGTTTAATGAACATGAAAATTAAGTTGAACATCTCCCATGGCCTGCATAGTCACCAGATCTGAATATTATTGAGCCACTTTGGGGTGTTTTGGAGGAGCGAGTCAGGAAACGTTTTCCCACATCAGCATCACATAGTGACCTGGCCACTGTTCTGCAAGAGGAAAATGGCTCAAAATCCCTCTGGCTGCTTTGCAGGACTTGTATTTGTCACTCCCACGATGAAATGATGTTGTATTAGCTGCAAAAGGAGGCCCAATCTCATACTAATTGTGATCTAAAACCAGGTGTTTCAGTTTCATTGTCCAACCCCTGTATATTCAAGTCATTTCTAGGTGTATATGCACGTGTTTTATGTATGTATTGATAAACGAAGTTTGATTTAAATCGTGGCGCCTCATATCTGTTGGTTCGTACAATCCCTCTGAAGTAAATTAGTTTTATATGAAATAAATACAATTAGTGTTATTGTTAACAAAGATCATTTATTTGATTGTCAAAGATGACAAAGATTTATGCCTGTTTTAGTTATGTAACCACATTCATTATCAATAAAAAAAAATGAATGCCTGTTGAGTATGCGATTTTTATTAAACCTTTTTAACTATATGACTCATAATAACATCATAATATATAATAATATATTCAGTGACCAACATGGCGTGCTTTTATAGGGTTAAATGAGGCAAATTAAAGTACATTTGAATTTGAACAGAGTAAAGTGCTGGTACTGTGCATAATACAACCAATGTATCAAAATGAATAACTTACAAAGAAAAGGAATTTCTCTGTAATCGTTAAAAGAAGTATGCTAGTAAATAAATAATAGATTTAAAATGCATTTATTTTATACTAAGTATGGCTGAAGTCTATTAGCATATTACTGACATATTGCTCCAGATGTATTTATATAAAATTATTAATTAATTAAACATTATTTGGAGTACTACTTGTACACAATGCACATTTCTTAATATTAAGCCTAAAATATGTATTAATATCACTACTGATGAGGACTGTATGATCTTTAAATAATATTGATCTTTAAATGCAAAATATTTAAAGTGTACCTTAAGTATAATTGCAATAGTTCCGTTTTAGTCTCACAACATCAATATATATTTAAATATATCTTTAGTTGGATTTCAGCAC
Organism: Cirrhinus mrigala; assembly: GCA_036247105.1. Lineage (NCBI taxonomy): Eukaryota > Metazoa > Chordata > Actinopteri > Cypriniformes > Cyprinidae > Cirrhinus > Cirrhinus mrigala. The sequence goes on along the minus strand of CM070007.1, from coordinate 39,866,959 downwards.
TACTTCCACACAATTCAAGTCCATTAATTACAACATTAGTTGTTCTAATTTAGCAGACTGTAAGTATACCAGTTAAGTATACGAAAAGTACAATTGCAGGGTATTTTTATTATGCATAAAATGTAAATGTATTTGTAGTATACTTAGAATTAAATAAATAGATTTTAGTATATTTATTTTTCACTAGGGTAGATAATTAAGCGTTCTGAATTATTACCAAATAAATGCTATTGTATCTCATCAGCACAAGCTGCTCAGGGCTGCCACATACAGGCTTTATAGTAAACTGTACACTAGCTTTGTTAAGACTTTTCATGTTGTTTTATAGATGTAGGATTAGATGTTTATAGGTTTTTTAAAATGTTTGGTTAAAGGTCAATTACAGTTTGACACATTTTTGTTAAATTATTTTCTTTTTATTGACTAAAATGTGGAATTATCAACAGTAAAACTGAAAAAAAAAAAAAAAAAAAAAAACAATAAATGAATGACATGACAAAATACTAACTAACTTTAAAGGACATTTTTGTCAGAAGTTGCAAATATGGTCTGTCCATCATAATGGTGAAAGACACAACCAAAAACAAATGCAAGGTAAATACCAACACTTTACTGAGAAATAGCAAACATTTTGGCCGCAAGAAGTACTTAAAGGAGAACTCCACTACCAGAACAACAAATTACAAATAATTTACTCACCCCATTTTCATCCAAGATGTTCATGTCTTTCTGTCTTCAGTCGTAAAAAAAAATCTTTTTTGAGGAAAGCATTTCAGGATTTTTCTGAATATAATGGACTTCATTGGTGCCCCGATCCCAAATGTGGTTGTAAATGATACCAGCCGAGGAAGAAGGGCCTCATCTAGCGAAACAATCTGTCATTGTTTTCGACAATGTGTATACTTTTTAAGCAGCAAAGCTCATGTAGCACAGGCTCTGGGATGTGTGTTCACAGGTCGTTCTTGAATGATTCTTTTATTTTGGATGAATCTTTATTGTGACTCAGGAAGAATGAGTCGTCTCGAGGAGTGATTGGTTAAGTCATGTATGCGCAACGTCCTATTAGGTTCTATATGGGAATTAGTTCACCTGTTTCGAGTCTTCGAGTTTTTCGAGTCGTTCGTTCATCTTATGGGGCTGTCACGTGATGCTGATTTTGCTAAAATGAACGAAATGACTAGCAAAAAGATTTTTTCATTTTGCTGAACAAGACTTAAAGGTCAGAGTCAGTAAAATGATCCGGACTTCCCATCATTACTACGAATCATGTCTTCGAATCACCACAAGTTCATTGTCTGTGTACTCCGGCTCAGAAAGGTAGAGTATGTTTGTAAAAACTCCATGTTATTTTCTCCTACAACTTCAAAATCGTCCGACATCATTGTACCTTTTTGTTTGTAAGCAGTGTTTGGCTTACTTGCACTTTCTTAGTCTTTGCGTGTTCGCTTTGTAAAAACTGGGTCTTTGGTTCCACCTACGTTCCGCGTGACCTTTCAATGTGATTCAATAGTTTGTGAACGCGCATCCCAGAGCCTGCGCTACACAAGCTTTTGTGTTTAAGAAGTATACAAATTTTTATTTTCTGAAAAAAATGGCTGATCGTTTCGCAAGATAAGACCCTTCTTCCTCGGCTGGGATCGTTTAGAGCCCTTTGAAGCCGCATTTAAACTACATTTTGGAAGTTCAAAATCGGGGGCACAATTGAAGTCCATTACATGCAGAAAAATCCTGAAATGTTTTCCTCAAAAAACATAATTTCTTCATGACTGAAGACAGAAAGACATGAACATCTTGGATGACAAGGGGGGAGTAAATTATTTGTGAATTGTTGTTCTGGTAGTGGACTTCTCCTTTAAGCAGTGTTGAAAGTTACTTTCACAAGTAATGCATTACAATATTGCAACTTGCGTTACTTGTAATGCGTTACCCCCAACACTGCTTAAATCATGTTGTGACCGACTAAAAATCACAAACTATGACTAAAAGAAAAATTAGTGACAAAATTAACACTGGGGCAGAATGAGCTGTGCCTGGACAGAATGAAGCTGCATTCTTCACATCTTCACCTAATGAATGAAATACAAGAGATTACGTTAATGAACCTTCAAACAAGCAAGTCTCTGTTAGTACCACCTGCTTAATTTCTAGATGATCACTAGAACAGAAAAGTACAAAAGTAGACATGAAAATAAGTCTTTTGCTGTCATTCTTTCAAATGAATGATATTTGCCTTGATATTTTATTTAATGTAATGACATTCAGACATTTGACATAGGTGTTCAAATACTACTATCGTCTAAAGAAAGGTGCATCTAAGTACCACTGAAAACCACCCAAAATTAATCAGACTCACAGTGATTTTCCTCATTAGTAAATAATGAAGTGAACTGCTGTCTTACCTTTAAACAGATCTCTCTCATAGACTGGATCACTGGTCTCCTCACTCACGGCGTTCTTGAGTGTGCAGGTGTAGAAGTTATCTAGCTTTCTTTTGTTTTCGACTGTGATGAGCTCTCCTGTCCGATTGTGCGGTGAGCCCTTCAGTATTTTTCCAGTAGAATTTTTCCAGATGATTGTTTCATTGTATTTGCATATTAAATGCACAACATCAGGGTTTTTATCACTCCTATGTATTTGTATCACAGGTTTGGGGACTGTGAAAGAAACAAAGAAAAACTTAAATGATGCTATCAGACTGTAATATTATAGTATTTTGATAAAATTCAAAACGCAGGTTAATATTTCTGAAATAAATATTTATGTGGAAGGTATTAGTTTGCACAGAGAAAAGCCCAATCTAGAACCTCCCCTGTACAGTTTATTATTTTGTTAAACAGAACTGAAAAACAACAAGATGACGTCACAGGTTCCAGTTGACCAATTGGAGGAAAGAGGCGTCTTACGATCGCCCACATGTGGAAAAACTAATTTGGAAGTTGTTTAGCCATTTTCTACCCGTGAACCAAAAAAAATGTATCATGGTATTCTTGGAAGTACTTGAGACACCATGGTGTTTATCAAAATATAGTAAAGTACCATGATATCACAATCTGACACAATTACATTACAATTACAGTATTAATATTAATGAATATAATAATCAATATCCACTCACCTTTAACTTTCAAGCTGAATCTTTGTTCCTGCTCTTTACTGTTGATGTCAATGGTGTAAACTCCACTATGTTCGGCCATTAAATTAGTTATAGTGATTTGTCCAGTTTTCTCATCAAGAGTTGTGATGCCTTTGAATCTCAGATTTGGGATGTTAAAACCATCATCATCCCATTCAATGACCTTAACAACACTTCCATTGCTGCTTCTCTGTTTCCATATAATGCTGGTGACCGAAGGATTTATGTTGGTTGGATGAAAAGACACTGTGTCACCCACTTCTTTTATCTGATCTTCTGCTAATGAAATATGAAAGAAAAGGTCAGTGAACACATTTCTGTAGTTTCCGGACAGCAAGTAGCCTATAATGTGCAATATCTGGCCATCCCTTAACAAAAAGCAGTATACTTCAAGTTTATTTTATTAAGTATACTTAAGTAAAGTTCAAGTATATTTGTAAGTATACTTTATGTAGTAAGTATACAAATATCAGTGTACTAGTAGTATACTTTGAAATGTACTATTTCAATACTCTTTGGGACTAAATTGGCCCACTTTCTAGTATATGAAAGTATACTTTTAAGTGTAACAGAAGTAAACTATGAGTACACAGCTAGTTTACATCTATATTTTTAGTTTGTACTGCAAGTATACTAAGAGTGAAATTATAGGTATACTGATAGTTTACTAACTGAATACTGTTAGTACACTTTTAAGTATAGTCTCAGTAAACTACTAGTTCAATGGTTTTATACTGCAGGTATACTCATAATTTTTCTTTAAGTTTACTTTACATCACACTTTAAGTATACTACTAGGTCCCTATTTAGGCATTAATTTGTATATAATTTGTTATTTGAATATCTCAACATACAAAACATCAAAAGAAAGAACAGGGCATCTGCTTGTAAACAAGAGCATTTTATTCTAGCTTCATGCATTCTTTTTTTCTAAACACTTGAATGTGGGTAAGTTAGATAAATAAAAAATAAATAACATTTTGGACAAAACGCTAAAAAAAATATATATATATATATTAATAATAATTATAATAATCAAAACCTAGATGGAGTTGATCAACACCCCAAATCAAGACAGTCATTATTACCACTTCATGGGTCGACATTTTATTCCATAACGTTACACAGTTTTACATATCTAGGATTTTGATGCCGTGATTATACATGGAAGCGGATTCTTCCTCACTCGTGTTTTGGAAATTCTGTACGAAAGATGTGAAATAGCGCCCCCTAGCGTATAACAATGAAAACACGGATTCTCAGAGCACAAGTATAGCTCAAATACTTAGACCTTTTCTAAGTATAAATCAAGCTTACGTAAATGTAATTTTAAGTATATTTAAGTATATTTCTGAGAAGTATATAAAGCACATATCTGAGAAGTACATAAAAGTACACTGAAAGTATTTTTAGTTTAAAAAAAGTATACTAATAGCGCACTTGAATAAACTTCTTTTTCGTAAGGGATAGTATGACATCTGAATATTATATATAGTAAATGTCATCGAACAAAAAGGTACATCAACTGAATCGGACTAACTTTTCAAGTAGGCCAGGGGTGTCAAACTCAGTTCCTGGAGGGCCGCAACCCTGCAGAGTTCCCCTTCAGGAACTCGAGCTGCGTCTACAAACGCTTTGGGGAACGCCTTCAGCGTGAACACGCTCTGAATCACATGTGTAATCAGTCCAATAGAGAAGACGTCATAGGCGGGTGACGTCACAGACCAGGAAGCTTTAAAGCACGTGTGCTGGAACCGGCATTCAGCCGAAGCGCTCTGTGTGTGTGTGTCACTCTGTTTTTTGTGCTAGTTTGCACAGCTTTTATTTGAGAGTGTCACTATGTCCTACAAGCAAATATAAGCAGCGACATTTAAGACTGTGTGTCCCTCTCTGCCCGCGCTATTTCGGGTGGGGATACACACAGTCTATTTGTTGTCTGTTTGGGAGCGAAGCATGGGAGTCAGTTCTCGAGGGAGCTGACTGCCCGCGTTTGCATCCCCCGCGGCTCAGCTCCCGCTTCTTCCGAGGCAGGGCGGCGGCTGTGATCGTGGGTGATCGCACATAGATCTGCGGACGGGTTAGAGACGGGTCCGCCCTCTCTCTGCCTATCTCGCTAGATCTAGCGCTCTCTCTCTCTGGGTCGGAAGCCCGCGCTGCGGTCCTTCCCCCTCTGAGTGAGAGCTTGCGGCGAAGCGGGCTGCGTCGGCTCTCGAGGGAGCTGACTGCCTGCATTTTCACTGTGCACGCTTCGCTCCCGGAGAGCTCTCTTCAAGGAGGGAGTTCTCCTGAGTTCCCGCGGCTCAGTTCCCGCTTTTGCCGAGGCAGAGCGGCTACTGCGGCCGTGGGGATCGCAGCATGGATCTGGAGAACTGGTTAGAGACGGGTCCGCCCTCTCTCTGCCTTTCTCCCTAGATCTAGCGCTCTCTCTCGGGGCTCGGAAGCCCGCGCTGCGGTTCTTCCCCCTTCTGAGTGAGAGCTCGCGCTGCTGCGGCTATCTTTCTCCAAGGAGATTGATGCTGTCCGCATATGAGCAGACTGCATATTGGATCGCCCGTTTCTACCTGCCCTCGCTTCTAGGAAAACGGGGGGCGGACCGTGTCCATTCATAATGTGTTCTTTCTTATATCAAAAAAGAAATAAAAGAAACGAAGAACAAATGGGCATCTTGAATGTTTAGCTCTTCTCCCATTGTCATTTAATTCTGAGGAATTAAATTCATTTACTGCACTCTCACCCCGTACTTTCACTAAGTGTGTGGATGTTGCTGTGGCTCATATGTAACTTCAGGGCATCTGCATACTGAACCTTATTGACATTTTGTCGGTATTAGCTCATTCTGAGCAGTGGCGGCTCGGCATTGAGATGTCGTCCTCGCCCATATGAAAGAACTGGGGTTGTGACTGAACGCCAAGAGAAGTGTACTTTCTCCATTACAGAGAACCACTTATCTAGGCGTGGTGTGGGGATCGACCACGATGCAGGCATGTCTTTCTCCTGCTCGGATCGAGTCATCCTCGCGGTAGTCAAGAGAGTGGAAGTAAGCCGGTCACTCGCTGTGAAGCAGTTTCAACCACTGCTGGGTCTGATGGCAGCTGCATCCAACGTTGTACCTTTTGGCCCGCTGTACATGAGACCCCTACAGTGGTGGCTCAAGACCAAGGGGTTCTCCCTGAGGGGAAACCTGCTTTGCATGATCAAGGTCACGTATGTGCCTTGGACATGTAGAGGGGACCTTGGTTCTTGTCTCAGGGCCCGGTGTTGGGAGCTCCTGGTCGCCACGTAATGCTAGCGACGGACGCGTCCCTCACCGGTTGGGGAGTGGTCATGAATGGCCACCCCGCCCACGGTCTGTGGAGCGGTCACCATCCAGCTTGGCACATCAGCTGCCTGGAGATGCTGGCCATGTTTCAGGTTTGAAACACTTTCTCCCGGACCTATGAGGCATCACGTATAAGGAGATTCCTGACTCCTGTGGTCCAGGACTTCTGAGGGCAGGCCCTTCTGGGGCAGAGTGGGGTCCACCGCATTCCACGGTGCCCGTCTCTCCTCAGTGCCCTCGGGAGATCAGCCTGCCAACCCTGCCAGTGTTTCAGGGCGCAGCGAGCCCACACCTCAGTCTCTTCTCCCCGGCAACGTAGCGGAGCTGGGGAGCTCGCCAACCCTGCGGGGGTCTCTAGAACAGTTAGTTCAGTCAGTTCCTGCCGGCGTGCCGTTACAGGTCACTGAGCTAGCAGTTCACACAAATCCAGAGGCTTGTCTCGAGAGACTGGTTCCCCTAGTGGATTATTTGGCAGCGTGGAAGCTACTGCCAAATGTATCTGCATGGGTCCTGCGCACAGTAGAGCGAGGTTATCGCATTCAATTCGGCGCTCCACTGCTACCTTTTAACTGGGTCTTCCCCACTGTGGTGAGCCCCGAGCAGGGTCTGGTAATGGAACAGGAGGTAGACACTCTCTCTTGAGGTAGGAGGCCATCGAGGTGGTCCCTCCTCACGACAGGGAGTCTGGGTTCTACAGCCGGTGCTTCATTGTTCTGAAGAAGGATGGGGGCTTGCGTCCCTTTTTAGATCTGAGGCAGCTGAACCACTCAGTCATGTGGCTGAAGTTCAGAATGCTGACTGTCAGCCAAGTGGTGTTGCAGATCAGGTCTGAGGACTGGTTTGTGACCATAGATCTAAAGATGCGTACTTCCACGTCTCCATCCTTCCTCAACAAGGAAGTTCCTGAGGTTTGCTTTCAGGGGCGAAGCATACTAGTATCGGGTTCTTCCGTTCGGCCTAACACTCTCCCCCCGCATTTTCCTGAAGTGTGTGGATGCTGCTCTGGCTCCTCTGCGACTCCAGGGCATCCGCATACTCAATTTCATCGATTGGCTGATTCGGGCTCAATCGGAGCACATGGCGGCTCAACATCGAGATGTTGTTCTCGCTCGTATGAAAGAGCTGGGGTTGAGACCGAACGCCAAGAAGAGTGTGCTGTCTCCATTACAGAGAACCACTTATCTAGGCGTGGTGTGGGATTCGACCACGATGCAGGCATGTTTTGTCAACTGCTCGGATTGAGTCGATCCTCACTGCAGTCACGAGAGTGAAAGAAGGCCGGTCACTCACTGTAAAGCAGTTCCAGCGACTGCTGGGTCTGATGGCAGCTGCGTCCAACGTCGTACCTTTTGGCCTGCTGTACATGAGACCCCTACAGTGGTGGCTCAGGACCAAGCGGTTCTCCCCGAGGGGAAACCCGTTCCGCATGATCAAGGTCATGCGGCGATGCCTACGTGCCTTAGATATGTGGAAGAAGCCTTGGTTCCTGTCCCAGGGCCCGGTGTTAGGAGCTCCTTGTTGCCACGTAACGCTAGCGACGGACGCGTCTCTCACTGGTTGGGGTGCGGTCATGAGTGGCCACCCCGCCCGCGGTCTGTGGAGCGGTCACCATCTCACCTGGCACATCAACTGCCTGGAGATGCTGGCCGTGTTTCGAGCATTGAAACACTTTCTCCCAGACCTAATAGGCCACCATGTGTTGGTGCGCACCGACAACACAGCGGTGGTCTATTACATCAACCACCAGGGAGGTCTGCGTTCGCGCCCCTTCTACAAGCTGGCGCACCAGATCCTTGTGTGGTCCCAGGGGAAACTCCTCTCACTAAGAGCAGTTCATGTCCCTGGGCATCTCAACATGGGAGCAGACGTCCTGTCGAGGCAGGGGCCGAGGCCCGGGGAATGGATGCTTCACCCCCGAGGTGGTGAAGCAGATTGGGAGAGTTTTCGGCCATTCTCCAATCCAGAGCTCCCTCCACGAGGAAACTGTACACCCTGAAGTGGAAACTGTTCACTTCATGGTGCGGACACCGCCAGCAGGACCCAGTTAACTGCCCAGTTGGTACAGTGCTGGAGTCTCTGCAGGATCGGTTCTCCGCAGGGTTAGCCCACTCCACCTTGAGGGTTTACGTGGTGGCTATTTCGGCCTACCACGCCCCACTTGGTGGCCTGTCAGTGGGCAAGGACCCCCTTGTAGTACGTTTCCTCCGCAGTGCGCTGAGGCTGAGGCCTCCAGTACGGCCTCAGGTCCCCACGTGGGACCTCGCCGTGGTGCTTGAGGCTCTCTGTAGGCCTCCTTTTGAGCCTATTGCAGAGTCCTCTGATCGTCATCTCTCGGTAAAGACAGTCCTTCTTTTGGCATTAACATCTCTAAAGAGAGTAGGAGCTCTTCAGGCCCTCTCCGTGGCCTCTTCCCATTTAGAGTTTGCCCCTGCCATGGCTAAAGCTTTCCTTTACCCCAGAACGGGGTCTGTTCCGAAGGTCCCCTCTGCAGCACCACGGCCTGTTGTACTCCAGGCCTTTTGTCCTCCTCCCTTTCGGGAGCCGGATCAGCAGAAGCTTAACTGTATATGTGTCGCAGTGGGATGCGTCAGGTTCTATGACCTAGACCTGCGAGTCGTTCCTGGCTCTTCTGTCCTTCGTCCTAGCACACACTAGGCAGGGACTTGGAACTATGGGGGCGTGGGCATATCGTTCCCCAAAGCGTTTGTAGACGCAGCTCGAGTTCCTGAAGGGGAACGTCTAAGGTTACGACTGTAACCCCGGTTCCCCGAAGGGAACCAGACGCTGCGTCTCGTGCCATACTTCCTGCATCCCTGCGAGCGTTTGCTTCTTCCTTAAGCTGAATGCCGGTTCCAGCGCACATGCTTTAAAGCTTCCTGGTCCGTGATGTCACCCGCCTATGACGTCTTCTCTATTGGACTGATTACACATGTGATTCAGAGCGTGTTCACGCTGAAGGCGTTCCCCAAAGCGTTTGTTAGCGTCTCGTTCCCTTCAGGGAACCGGGGTTACAGTCGTAACCTTAGACGTTTTGTTCCAACCTTGCTCCAACACACATACTATGCAGTTTTCAATTAAGCCTGAAGGACTTGATTAGTTGGATCAGGTGTGTTTAATTAGGGTTGCATCTAAACTCTGCAGGGCTGCGGCCCTCCAGGACCGGAGTTTGACACCCCTAAAGTAGGCCCTGGGTCTGAGGCTAATAACTTTAAATAGCAATGCGAAAAACTAGACCACGACAGAGTCTGTCGTGAATGTAATTTTCTAAACTACACCCAATCATTTGGTGCTGTAAATCAGGCTACAATGCTAATATATAAGCTGGCTAGATTTCTAAAATGAAAACCGGGGATATTACATAGCTCAGTGGTCAAAATGTCACTCGTGATTTATTATTATTATTATTATTATTATTTTTTAATTGTTGTGGGTTCCATATATTGATATCATAACCAGTGTTATAAGCATTAAGGGACCCCCCATAACACCCAAAAAATATACTTGAGGGGTCCCCTGGTTTTTCAATAAATTTTAATACTTCAAACATAAAACTAGTGAAAATGAAAATGAAATGAAAAGATTCGATTGCTGTATTAAATTCAGACCTGCTCACGGTAAATCATATTTTATTTTTACGCGTTTTTACAGCGTTGCGCATTATAACCAATCACACACGACTCTGTTGAGTTTAGAATGCAGTGGCCAATCAGAGGCGTTCAGAATAGTCATTGCTGAAATTGTTCAGATTGAACTGCGAATTCCCTCATCATAAGCAACAAAGTGCAGATGTACGAACTATGTAGGTAAGAGATATATTTATCATACAGTGTATAGACAGCTTCACTGATTATAAGAGGAGTTATGAGTGCTTAAACACTAGCTAGACTGACTGTGCTCATTTAGAGTGATTTCTTTCACTGCGTGATTCAGTCTAATAAAATGCATTTTTCCAAAATTCAGGATATGGGGACAGAAAATGTGTATTTATATAATTTCATATAGTTAATCAATATAGTGCCTTTATATATATATATATATATATATATATATATATATATATATATATATATATATATATATATATTTATATATATATATATATATATATATATATATATATATATATATATATATATATATATATATATATATATTTATTTATTTTTTTTATTTTTTTTTTTTTTCAAAAATCATAAATGTGATATTGATTTTATAAAACAGTTCAATAAACTAGAAGTTAATATTAAGAGACTTACGTTTTAGACAACATATTGCCTATTTTTGCTTTATTTCGTCAACAAAAATCATTCCAAACACAGTCACATCACCGTTTTGCGTCTCTAAACAACATGACTGTGTTTCGTTCCTGAATGAATCAGCCGTGTGATTCGGTTCAATCGCAATGACTCGCTTATTAACTGTGACTTACTGACACTTACTGGCGGTTGTAATTCTACAATTAAAGCACCTTTTCATTTTTTAAAAATAATTTTAAATATCAGCATTCAACGTTTTAGGATTAAAGTATTAAAACTGTAAAATTGTAACTGCAGGTTAAATGCATTCATGTCCTGCATTAAACAGTGGGTAAATACATCTAAATGCCAATTCAGATGCAGTGTTTGTTTCCTCTATGAAAAGATGAGTTTTGTTGATAATGATTTTATTTGTGTGATAACAGCCTAAATGTCTTATTACTCTAAGTGCCTTTATTGATTAAGAATCTGACGCAAAAGATAATAAAAGATAATGCACACTTTCAGAAAAATAATGGCTTTTTATAGGCTAAAAAATGCCCACAAAAGGTAAAAATCACTTTGAACTTGTTTAAAAATATTAATTTCCTCGGCTAGATATTTAGTTCTTCTTTGCTTAGTGATTGTTTGGTACACCTAATTCACTGATCATCGTAAAATAAGCTTTTATCTTAGAATTGGATTTTCTTAATGATAAGGACAAGACAAAAATATGAATCATATTTGTATAAGGTTTATTTTTTTCAAGAGCTGTGACACAATTCGAACACTGATCATAACTGATAATTACAGTTTTTGTCTGTTTTGCCCGCAACGGCAACACGCTAAATTTCTACCTTTGAAACGGTTTCTATTCAATAACTGTAATATTCTATTTTCTATATCTATAACGGTTTCTGCGAAGTCGCGGCTGGAACAACAAGGTACAAACTATGACAGTTCAGCTAGCTACTGATTATGTGCTTTATTCAATGTTAAAAGTGTCTAATGTGAGTTTGAATATCATATTGCGTGACATGTATAGCCATACTGAAAGAAACTATAGATAATTTACATCAGATCTTGAAAATAAATGTAAGCAAACATGTAGCCTACATTAAAACACATATGTTACCTGAAGCAGCTCCCGTGGCGATGAACACGGCACAGATGACGGCCGTCGAGTATCTCAGAAGTAACATCTTAAGACAAAGCACAGGTTTTTGTACCTTTCTTCTGTGTTTTCACTCGGAATGCGTTTCACAAACACGCCCGTTAGGCCTACATAAAAAAAATCTGGCATCTGCTGTAGGATATGAGGCGCCACACACTGTTAAATAACAACGGAAAAAGTACTCGCAGCTCATAACAGAAAAAATTCTGTTAATTTACAGTCTGCATACAGTAAAAAAAACAGGACTTCTTCCTGTTTTAATTATATATATATATATATATATATATATATATATATATATATATATATATATATATATATACATATATATATACATAAACCAAATAAATCCAGCACAATACACGATTTGAACGGTTTATTTTTACTTCATGTAAGCATTCTTAAAAGTACATTGAATGGCTTTTGTTTGCCTTAAATTGGTTAGGACAAAACAACATCTTCAATCAAACAATCAAATCACTTAATTTAACAATGTGTCAAACAGCGAAAAATGCCTGCATTGTAAAAGACAGTTTAGCTTTAAACAGCAACAGACAGAATTAAAAAAGAAATCATGAGCACTCGTACAACACTGGTGTTGCACTAAACAGTGGTCACAGAATTTAAACTTCAAACTGTAAAACAGTCAAGATTCACAGTCAACTTTTTTTCCTTATAAGAGAAAACAATATTGTTTAGAGGGATAGTTCACACTAAAATGTGAATTCTGTCATCAATCACTCATCCTCATACCATTCCAAACCCATAAGACTTTTATTCATCTTTAGAACACAAATAAAACGTATTTTAATGAAATCTGGGTACTTTCTGTTCCTCTATTGATAGACTAGGCAACTACCACTTCCAATGTCCAGAAAGGTATAAAAACATCAATAAAGTATGTGACTCCAGTGGCTTGACAACACATTTTTGAAGTTATGCAATTCATTACAACTGAAATATCATTAAAGTGATGCAATTTATTATAAGGAATGTATCATTTCCCCTTTATCTGCTTGTTTAATTCAAGTGCCATTTTGAGATTTTTAATCTGGCCATGGATTTTTGAAATAGCTTCTTTCCAGAGGCATCCTGTTATTCATACTATATAAACTTTAAAAACAAAGAGGTATAGGGAGGGGAATACAGTAGACAGGAAGGAGAGGACACAAGCAGGAAGACTCACAGTAATATCTGGCAGAGAGTGCAATATAATCAATCAGTTCTCCCATTTGTTTATATGATAAACATCATCAAAGGCTCTCTGCCCAATTCCTTAACATCAGATCAACATTTTCTCATTCCACGTAATCTCTGAACATTTAACAGTTCTGTTCATCATGGCACTTGCAAGCATCTTTACCAACTTGTGAATCAAGACAAAAATCATTCTGAGCATTCACTACTTCCTTTGCCTATGCTTCCTATGCATTTCTACTCATATTCACTAAACCTAAATCAATCAACATTATAAACATGATATTCCTACTGTATCACACTTTGGCCTTTTGTCATAGTCTAGTAGGTTTGCAGTGCAGGTAAATGTAATAATCTTGCAAATTCCAGTTTCCTTCTTTCACATAATTCTTCATCAAAGCCTAATATAATGGATTGCAACAGAGACAAAAAGTCAAATGTCAGTGGATTGCGTTGCATAATACCTTGTTCACATCTTTGGTTTATAAAAGTTACGAATATGTCTTCAACCTCAGACAGATATTCGTAATTAACTATTAGATTTTCACCAGGACAGTCAGATGTGGGCCACCATAAGAAATAACCCCTAATGTCACCTGGACTTTTGCTGTATTGAGGACTTACTGCAGCTCCCGGGCCTTAAATGTCATTTGGTCCATTTTTTTCCACTTATATAATTAATACTGTCTTTTTAATTTAGCCTTTAATTTTACAATAGCCTGTAATAGTAATTGTGACGAGTGGGGCGGGGCCGAGAGACGTGGGAACGGAACGAGGCCGGTGGAGTATAATGATAATGAGCGACACCTGCCCCACTCACCGGTCTCGAGTCCCACGGAGGAGCTCCGGGTTTCGGCACCAATGTAACACAGTTCGTAGAACGGGAAGAAGGAGGCGGGAACCGGCGAACATTTAAACATTTAATAATCAAATAAACAAACACAAAAGTAAAGCGGCAGCCCCTCACGGACGACTGCCGCACACTAAACGCAAAATAAAGTCCAGGCCTGGTCCTCTCTCGTCTTACACTGTCGTCGCTCCTCCTTTTATCCTTCCGGAGCTCCTCCGTGGGACTCGAGACCGGTGAGTGGCGCAGGTGTCGCTCATTATCATTATACTCCACCGGCCTCGTTCCGTTCCCACGTCTCTCGGCCCCGCCCCACTCGTCACAGTAATGTATCCTCTGTACGGTGATCTAACAAATTTACTTTCAAAGCCTATATCAATATTAGACCTATGCAGTGACTCGAATCAGCTAAACCAACATTTATCAGTAATGTCATACAGATAAACATAATAAATCTTTTGATAATTTTAAACCACATCGTAATTTCTTCATTCCGCGCTATATCAGGATGATTTCCGGATCAAGATGATTTAATCAGCCTTTCTTGCATTCTTCTTTTTCTTCTCAAACACTGATGGAGTTGCTCCTCAATCGTTCCTTGATTCAGGCAGGCTCTTTATCAGTTGGAGCAAACAGTGGGCTTTTAAGCCACCAGTTGAGTTTGCTCATTCTCCTTGTTGGTCCTTGTTGGTCCCCCTTGTTGGGACTCTTCTGCCTCTGTCAGAGGTAAAAGCAAGTCTATGAACTCAGGATGCTCAGGATATATCTCGCTCCATCACTTGGACAGTCCAGATTAGTGGAGTAAACCATCCCTGGTTTAGGCAGAACTACTTCTACCTGTGAAAGGAGACCTTAAAATCCTTTTGTTAGAGACAACACGTTTACTCATCATCCAGTCGATCCTTATTGAGGTGACCTGTGAGGAAAATTCATGTGGACTGAGGGCTGTCTCTTCTTTAATTTCCCCCTTGTATATCACTTCTGAGTGATATACAGTGACTTTCAGTTCAGCTCAAGTAATCCTGGAACATCTATCACATTTATCAGCTTTACAAGAAGCCCTGTCTTTAAAGCAGAGTCTAAAACTCTTTCTATATTTCACAGCAACTCCTGTCTATTCTAAATCCAGTCTGAGTTTTAGCTGATTGAGAAATCAAGCAAACATTTAACTTCTTTCTCTGGGGTTTGACTGGTGCCTATTAAAAGAAAGCAGTGTATTGTTAGTTGAACAGATTACAAAGAACTGCTATAAGACCAGTAAATTATCAAAGTTGCAAATTAATATGACAAATCAAAATATAAGGCGGTCTCTGTAGTGATCATTGTATATGCAGTACCTGCACACACGTCCTGCTTTTGCTGAGTTAGATGTGTTCCTGGGTCAACATATTTTGTTGACTCTGGAACAACATTTTAACAAAAATTTAATCTTGATCACATCCCTGCACCTAAACCTAACCTTACCCATGAGTAACCCCTAAAATCAGAGGAAATGATAGATGAATGACACTGATGTACAAGCACCAAACACTGATTGTAAGCCTAATCTGACTGGTTAATCACAATTTTGTTCCAGGGTTAACAAAGATGTTGGTCCAGGAACATGTTGCACTTGGTAAAATCAGGTTCTGCACCTGCCCACGAGGGAAGAAATGAATTCTCTGATATCATCAGTCAGATGAACATGTTTTGGCTGTTTCAGTGTCTGTCTGTGTTGTCCAGTCTGTCACTCTGTGATGAGGACCTGGTGGGGCATTGGAGTTTTTACTCTGTATGCAGTTATCTTCCTCTGTCAGCACGTCACGGCAGATTTGTCTTGTCTGTGTTATTTCCCAGTCTTTCTCCATTCCAGCCCATCCCAGACAGGGCGTGTAGCCGATCACCCATCAGTTTTTCCTGTTTTCCACAGCCATAATGTTTCTTTCTTCATGTTGAATCGCCCATTGGACACAGACTCCATACATTTAAAGATAACAAGATGTAATATTAGCTATATCTTTGAAGTTCTGTATGTAACATTATATTGTTTATTAATTTATCAATATAATTCTGTTGTGGCTCCCACTTTTCATAAAAAAGTATTCCCTTGCCAATGCATAACTCAAATGTTCTGAAATCATTTCAGCCAGTTCCTCTTAATACAATTGTACATTTCTGCTCTATACATTGTGATCCATCTAATCCACAGCATTGTATCATAATGCCGCACACTTGATCTAAAACGTCAGCAAAGACAAAACAAAGCAAGAGCAGATTTATTTCAAAACATCACTAAATCCAAGTGAACTTATAATTGCAAATAGCCATTAGTTGAATTTGTACTAAACAAATTGCTGAAACATACTACTCTGCTGTTTCATCCATCCTGTCCAGATCAAGTGACATAGACAATTATTTGTTTTAGTGCCTTGCAAGGACTTCACAATACCAACTTTCTCAAGTCATTTAAAAATAATTTAATCTTGGAAGGACTGAGAATATGTCAATGTGAGAACAGGTAACAAAGATAACGTTTCACAAAGCATCCATTTGCTTTTATTTTACGAATGGGTAATGAAAAATGTATCTTTGGCAAAACATCCATTCTCCAACCCACACAGAAATCGTGAGAATAACCTGCAGGTTAACAATCGGTCGCGAAATGATGTTCTTCCCGTATATCTTTCAGAAGACGAGGATAACCCACTCTTCTAAATATGGCAGAGTGTAAATTCACGGTACAAAAATATGATCAATTTCTTAACAGACAGCTAAATTGATTCATTAAAGACTATTTCTCACCTGTCTGTAGAAATTCCCAAAGACGAGCCCCCATTTGTTAATAAATATCATAGCTCTGTATCTTTCGATGCCGTCAGACTATTCTCAGTCCTTGCATGGGTCCATGGAAAGAATTATGAACATGAAGCCAATTGTAAGTTCACAATCTTCTTCCAAGTTTATTCTCCCACATTAGATTATATAAATCCATTGTCAGCGTGGTGTTACATATGTGCGTCATACAAAACAGAAGATGTGCCATATAGAAGTAAAACAATTCTGAGAGAAGGATAGCTTCTTTCCAGAGGCATCCTGTTTTTCAAACTATATATACTTTAAAAACAAAGAGGTACAGGGAGGGGGAATACAGTAGACAGGAAGGAGAGAGGACACAAACAGGAAGACTCACAGTAATATTTGGCAAAGAGTGCAACATAATCTAACAAAATGGATATGACAAAAAATGAAATGAATGAAACTGAACTACAGAGTAACATGCAGGCTGGGGTGGAAAAGCAGTCATACAGTATTTTAAGTTCATTAAATCAACTGCAATACATAATACTTTCCAATTCAAACAATTGTTTATAGATTGCTTAACTTACTTTTCCAATAGTCTCCATTTGCATCTGTCACATGAGCTTGTCAGATCAGCTGTGCCTTACAATATACTTCATTATTTTCAACTAAATAAACAGCAACACTACCAAATGCTTCATACACATTTCATAACATACGTGTTGCTTACTTCTGTATCAATTCCAGCATAAGTGCCGCCTGCTCTGGGTATTTGTAGCTCACAACCGCAACAGGGCATGTGGTCATTAACTTCTTGAACGACAGCAGTCTTGAACTACCAATCACCTTAAAAAAAAAAAGACATTACAAAATAACCATTTACATAACGACAAGCTGTTTGAACACACCTTATACACAGTCAACAGAATAAATGACTCAGTAACTATTTTCTTTCCAATACTGAACACTGATGTTAAATAAAACTGTTATTAAAACAGAATACAAACCCATGATAAGAATGCAGGTGTGCTTGAGATTCACAGTACAGCAGCAATCACGTCTTGTCATTAGAAAAGAAAACAAAAGAAACGCAAAATGAATGACTGATGACAATTTAAAACATGACGCACATTTGACACATCAGATCTAACGTTACTCCCGTCTTTAAGGTCGGGTGAGTTAAGACTTTTTTTATTGTACTCATTTTAGATTGTGTTTACGAGGTTACTCGCCAACAACGGTCATTTTTACATAATGTCGTGTGTATTTGTCCATTACAGTGCCAACTCGATGAGCTAAGTTACTGGCAGCCTGACCTGAAGCGGCATTCTGGCGCGGCTGCCGCGCGTCGGATGTCTGTGTTTACACAGTCGCTTCACAGTAGTAACGTTACCGAATTCATTTCTGTTTTGCATCTTATTATCCGTGTGTGTGTGTGTGTGTAAAACAAGACAATAAAAGGTCTAAACTTACCTCATTTGGCAGAAAACTCCAGGAGGAAGATGTGTGACGATATACAGAGAATGTTGAGTGTGACAGCCCCGACGTTCATTTGTCAAACAAGCCAGACAGCAACTTTAAAAGTTAACGTTACGTAAACAATTTATGACATTTAACAACATTTAATTTCCCACGAAGAGTAAAAGGGAGTTCCGATTCTAGACCGTTAAACACTGTTATCGGCATATGTTGAAGTAGATTCGTCTCTGAAAGAATATGCGCCGTTAATGCAGAATGCAAAACTTCGTCACTTTCGCTTTCTGTATAGTGAATTGACTTAAGTTAAGACGTTCACCAGCAGAACTAATGCGCAAAGTTTTCACGTTTCTTGTGTGATATCCATTTACTCGCCTTCGTGGTTTAAAACAGAAATATTGTCAATATAGCAACGTGACCGCAAACCCACATGCGTATGTGTATCTTAAATGCGGGGAGACATGAAAGAGTAATCAACTCGGTATGCCGCGCTGTCTGAAACACGTCTCTATGCTTATGAGCGCTTTGGGTGTGTTTGAGAACTGTTCTCTTTATACGTATAAGCGAGTGTCTATTATGCGTCAAGTTTATATGTATACACAAGTTATTCACAAGTATATACATTCATTACTAACATAAGATGTATTGGTATGGATTTCATATTAGTGTGCACGTGTATTTCATATATATATTTTGAACATCCAATAGTATACATGTATATGCAAGTAATTTCTAGGTGTATATGCACGTGTTTTATGTATGTATTGATAAACGAAGTTTGATTTAAATCGTGGCGCCTCATATCTGTTGGTTCGTACAATCCCTCTTAAGTAATTTAGTTTTATTACGAAATAAATAGTGTTATTGTTAACAAAGATCATTTATTTGATTGTCAAAGATGACAAAGATGTATGCCTGTTTTAGTTATGTAACCACATTCATTATCAATAAAAAAATGAATGCCTGTTGAGTCTTTGTATGCAATTTTTATTAAACCTTTTTAACTATATGACTCATAATAACATCATATTATATAATAATATATTCAGTGACCAACATGGCGTGCTTTTATAGGGTTAAATGAGGCAAATTAAAGTACATTTGAATTTGAACAGAGTAAAGTGCTGGTACTGTGCATAATACAACCAATGTATCCAAATTAATAACTTACAAAGAAAAGGAATTTCTCTGTAATCGTTAAAAGAAGTACCCTAGTAAATAAGTAATAGATTTAAAATGCATTTATTTTATACTAAGTATAGTTTAAGTCTATTAGCATATTACTGACATATTGCTCCAGACGTATTAATATAAAAATATTAATTAATTAAACTTTATTTGGAGTACTACTTGTACACAATGCACATTTCTTAATATTAAACCTAAAATATTAATATCACTACTGATGAGGACTGTATGATCTTTAAATAATATTGATCTTTAAATGCAAAATATTTAAAGTGTGCCTTAAGTATAATTGCAATAGTTCCGTTTTAGTCTCACAACATCAATATATATTTAAATATATATTTAGTTGGATTTCAGCATTACTTCCACACAATTAAAGTGCATTAACTACAAAATTAGTTGTTCTAATTTAGCAGACTGTAAGTATACCAGTTAAGTATACTAAAAGTACAATCGCAGGGTATTTTTATTATGCATAAAATGTAAATGTATTTGTAGTATACTTAGAATTAAATAAATAGATTTTAGTATATTTATTTTTCACTAGGGTAGATAATTAAGCATTCCGAATTATTACCAGATAAATGCTATTTTATCTCATTATCACAAGCTGCTCAAGGCTGCCACATACAGGCTTTATAGTAAACTGTACTCTAGCTTTGTTAAGACTTTTCATGTTGTTTTATAGATGTACGATTAGATGTTTATAGGTTTTTTAAAATGTTTGGTTAAAGGTCAATTACAGTTTGACACATTTTTGTTGGATAAATTATTTTCTTTTTATTGACTAAAATGTGGAATTATCAACAGTAAAACTGAAAAAAAAAAAAAAAAGAATAAATGAATGACATGACAAAATACTAACTAACTTTAAAGGACATTTTTGTCAGAAGTTGCAAAAATGGTCTGTCCATCATAATGGTGAATGACACAACCAAAAACAAATGCAAGGTAAATACCAACACTTTACTGAGAAATAGCAAACATTTTGGCCACAAGAAGTACTTAAAGGAGAACTCCACTTCCAGAACAACAAATTACAAATAATTTACTCACCCCCTTTTCATCCAAGGCGTTCATGTCTTTCTGTCTTCAGTCGTGAAAAAAATGTTTTTTGAGGAAAGCATTTCAGGATTTTTCTGAATATAGTGGACTTCATTGGTGCCCCGATTTTGAACTTCCAAAATGCAGTTTAAATGCAGCTTCAAACCATCTCAAATGCGGTTGTAAATGATCCCAGCTGAGGAAGAAGGGTCTTATCTAGCGAAACGATCGGTCATTGTTTTCGAAAAATAAAAATGTGTATACTTTTTAAGCAGAAAAGCTCATGTAGCACAGGCTCTGGGATGTGTGTTCACAGGTCGTTCTTGAACGATTCTTTTATTTTGAACGAATCTTTAATGTGACTCAGGAAGAATGAGTCGTCTCGGGGAGTGATTGGTTCAGTCGCGCATGCGCAACATCCTATTAGGTTCTGTACGGGAATTAGTTCACTTGTTTCGAGTCTTCAGGTTTTTCGAGTCATTCGTTCATCTTATGGGGCTGTCACATGATGCTAATTTTGCTAAAATGAACGAAATGACTAGCAAAAAGATTTGCTCATTTTGCTGAACGAGACTTAAAGGTCCGAGTCGGTAAAATGATACGGACTTCCCATCATTACTAAGAATCATGTCTTTGAATCACCACAAGTTCATCGTCTGTGTACTCCGGCTCAGAAAGGTGGAGTATGTTGAAAAACTCCATGTTATTTTCTCCTACAACTTCAAAATCATCCGACATCATTGTACCTTTTTGTCTGTAAACAGCGTTTGACTTGCTTCCACTTTCTTAGTCTTTGCGTGTTCGCTTTGTAAAAACTGGGTCTTTGGTTCCACCTACGTTCCGCGTGACCTTTCAACATGATTCAATAGTTTGTGAACGTGCATCCCAGAGCCTGTGCTACACGAGCTTTTGTGTTTAAAAAGTATACAAATTTTTATTTTCCGAAAAAAATGACCGATCGTTTCGCAAGATAAGACACTTCTTCCTTGGCTGGGATCGTTTAGAGCCCTTTGAAGCCGCATTTAAACTACATTTTGGAAGTTCAAAATCGGGTCACCAGTGATGTCCATTATATGCAGAAAAATCCTGAAATGTTTTCCTTAAAAAACATAATCTCTTCATGACTGAAGACAGAAAGACATGAACATCTTGGATGACAAGGGGGGAGTAAATAATTTGTGAATTGTTGTTCTTCTCCTTTAAGCAGTGTTGAAAGTTACTTTTAAAAGTAATGCATTACAATATTGCATTACTCCCCAGAAAAGTAACTAATTATATGTTACTTTTTATGGAAAGTAATGCATTACATTACTTTTGCATTACTTTTTAAATCTGGTCAGGTCTTGCTTGTTCACACCAAAAAGTGAAATAAATAAGCCTAAGGCTGAAGGAAAAGTAAATTCACATCTGTACAGTAGAACTGTCGGAGAAGGAAGTTCAACACTCTTTGATTACTCAATTTGATTACGTAACTTGCGTTACTTGTAATGCGTTACCCC
The DNA here is from genome assembly GCA_036247105.1 of Cirrhinus mrigala. Lineage (NCBI taxonomy): Eukaryota > Metazoa > Chordata > Actinopteri > Cypriniformes > Cyprinidae > Cirrhinus > Cirrhinus mrigala. The sequence continues at coordinate 39,845,069 of CM070007.1, read as the reverse complement.
CAACACTGCTTAAGTCATGTTGTGACCGACTAAAAGACACAAACTATGACTAAAAGAAAAATCGGTGACAAAATTAACACTGGGGCAGAATGAGCTGTGCCTGGACGAAATGAAGCTGCATTCTTCGCATCTTTACCTAATGAATGAAATACGAGAGATTAATGTTAATGAACCTTCAAACAAGCAAGTCTCTGTTAGTACCACAAGTCTCTGCTTAATTTCTAGATGATCACTAGAGCAAAAAAGTACAATAGTAAACATGAAAATAAGTCTTTTGCTGTCATTCTTTCAAATTAATGATATTTGCTTTGATATTTTATTTAATGTAATGACATTCAGAGATTTGACATAGGTGTTCAAATACTACTAACATCTAAAGAAAGGTGCATCTAAGTACCACCAAAAACCACCCAAAATTATTCTGACTCATAGTGATTTCCTCATTAGTAAATAATGAAGTAAACTGCTGCCTTACCTTTAAACACTTGTCTCTCGTAGACCCGATCACTGGTCTCCTCACTCACGGCATTCTTGAGTGTGCAGGTGTAGTAGTTGTCTGGATTTCTTTTGTTTTCGACTGTGATGAACTCTCCTTTTGAATTGTGATTTAAGCCCTTCAGTATTTTTCCAGCAGAATTCTTCCAGATGATTTTTTCACTGTATTTGCATATTAAATCCACAGCATTAGGGTTTTTATTACTCCTTTGTATTTGTATCACAGGTTTGGGGACTGTGGAAGAAACAAAGAAAAACGTAAATGATGCTATCAGACTGTAATATTATAGTATTTTGATAAAATTCAAAACGCAGGTTAATATCTCTGAAATAAATATTCATGTGGAAGGCATTAGTTTGCACAGAGGAAAGCCCAATCTAGAACCTGCCTTGTACAGTTTATTATTTTGTAAAACAGAACTGAAAAACAACAAGACGACGTCACAGGTTCTGGTTGACCAGTTGGTGGAAACAGGCGTCTTATGATCGCCCACATGTGGAAAAACTAATTTGGAAGTTGTTTAGCTATTTTCTACCCGTGAACCAAAAAAAATGTATCATGGTATTCTTGGAAGTGCTTACTTGATACACCATGGTATTTATCAAAATATAGTAAAGCTTTGCTACTGTTCGGACGCTTTTGCTTACTGCTCCGCGCTTTGCTCCCTGTTTATATACTTTTCTCAGACTTTTCTAAGATTTTAACCTCAGCAGATCAGCACAGTGCTCAAACAACACATTTTTGGCACAAACACTAAATTAAAAACTTTTCGTAACTGGAATAATACTACGAAAAAGGAGACTCTTTGCCTCCCACTGCCAGCAGTTTACATTCCGGAGACGGGAAAACACAGCTGCCTACTTTCAACAGACGAGAAAGAAAATGCCTCTTCAGCCTCTTCTGGAATCTACTTGCTGCACAAACTGCCACAGACTTCTACAAAGGATTGTGGTTCTTGAAACAAAGTTACTTGCTGGACTTCCAAAACAGGCGGAACACTCAGCAGACCGTCGTCACGGACCCCCTCAGCATACAGCCGGTGAGTCCCGTGAATCTAGTGAATCTCAACAGTTTATAAGTGTAGAGGAACAAGCCGAAACTGATCGACACACTAATCGATGGCACAAACAGGGAGCGAGACCCAAAGGCACTCGAGACATCAGATTGTCACGAGTGTCTCGTATTGCTGCGGTAGCATCCTCTACCCCAGATATGGCTATGACAAGGCTTGCAAAAACTGGTATTTTACCACCTCCTATACAGCTTGAGAACAGATTTGAAGCACTAATGAATGTGGGTGAAGAATCCCCAAATGTGATTGAACATGGATCGTATGAGCCAGCAGCTAACATCGCTACAAACAGGCGCTCAAGGTCGAACAGACAGCGGCATTCAGCTCAGAGCGCAGCCGAGCACAGGACTCTGATAGTGGGTGACTCCATTATCAGAAATATCAGTAGCAGGACTACAACTACATGCTGCTTTCCTCAAGCAACCGTCTCTGATGTGAACAGGGAACTTCGGAACATCCTAATGAAGCACAAGACTGCAAATCGAATCATCATCCATGTGGGCAAGAATGATATTCGGAAAGAGCAGTCAGAACTCCTAACGAAGGACTTCAGTGAACTCATCGAAACACTTCGAAGACTGGAAGTTCAGCCATTTATCAGTGGACCACTCCCAGCAAGGGGAACTAACATGTTTTCACGGTTGCTCGGGCTGAATACATGGCTACAAAGAACCTGCAGTCTAAAAGGAGTCAACTTCATTGACAACTTCAATCTTTTCTGGGGCCATAGACAACTGTTTAAACTGGATGGCCTCCACCCAAACAAACTTGGTGCAAGAGTGCTAAAGGACAACATCTATTTTTCACTCCGTCATCCTTCAGTAGAGTGTGCCAGTCCACCCAACATGAATGGCACTCACACACCTGGACAAAGTATGAGTGACCACAGGACTTCAAATCAGCTTCAGAGTCGTCATGTGATTGACACATCCCACAAGGACACTGACAACGCCACACAGCCACAACAAGCACTGCTCATGGACACCATCCCGGCTGAGCCCTGCCCACAGAGCTCATCACAGACAGACTGTGACGTACTACAACAGCTCCAAGACTCAGCGCCGAAGGACGACTTTCTGGTAAACAGCCAGGAAAGCCAGGACAACATATTTCAGCCACCGGAAACACCAGAGCCAGAGCCCCGCTCACCAGACACATTATCCCTCTCTCCAGCATCTCCACTTCTAAGCTTCTCACAGAAAATGGAGGAACTGGTATATGCTGGAACCAGACTCTCCCACTCTTTTGCTGCAAGCCCCCAGATATCAACTAAAAAACGGCGGGCACCACAACCACCAAAGCCTGTGGGCCCAGCTCACCCTCCTCCTCCTTCGAGAGCTCTCCGGCCGCTGCCACAACGCCAGGGCCCAAACCCTCCTCCATCTGCTGTAGGTGAACCAAAAACAACTGATAACAACTCTCAGTGATATGTGTCGGGTCCCCGCTACGATAGCAGCAACATTCAGGAATGTTTACATAACAAGCGGGAACCCAGTGTGCCTGTAGCTTTCTCTATCTCTGTTTTATCACGTGATAGAAAGTCTAAGGCCTTCTCAAGCCGTACAGCTGACCCATCTAATCTGCGGCCTATTAGGTATCAAACTAAGACTGCTCTAGAGACAAAAAGTAATGGCATCAAGTTAGCATTTTTAAACATTCGCTCACTAAAAAATAAATCATTTCTGATCAATGACTTAATAACCACATACAACCTGGATTTTATGTTTCTAAATGAAACATGGCTTGAAGACAGCTGCAGTGCAACAGTCCTCAATGAAACAGCCCCTCCTAACTTTACTTTCATGAGTGTCTGCAGAGCTGTTAGGAGAGGTGGAGGTGTAGCTGCTCTTTTTAAATATGTCTATCAAAGTAAGCAAGTGTCATTTGGTCAGTACTTGTCTTTTGAATATCTAGGGATTGTGCTGAAAGGTGCTCCACGAATTCTATTTATCATTATTTACAGGTTGAGATGAGATGCATTAACGAAAACACTAGTGTGCTGTTTATGAAGGCTATATCTTCAATGCCAAGCATTTCTGCAGACTCTGTTGATCTTCTCCTGGAGTCCTTTAACTCAAAAGTTAAGAATGTCATTGATGACATTGCACCAGTGAAAGTCAGTAAGACGACTGGCAGACAAAAATCATGTTGGAGAAAATCAACAGCAGTACAGAGTATGAAAAGACAATGCAGAAAAGCTGAGCGGATGTGGCGGAAGACGAAACTTGAAATTCACTATAGCATCTATAAAGACAGCCTTCATGCTTTCAATGTGGAACTAGCCACAGCAAGACAGAAGTTCTTCTCAAACCTTATAAACAGTAACCTAAACAACACTCGCACTCTTTTTGCTACTGTTGAGAGACTAACAAACCCCCCAAGTCAGATTCCCAGTGAAATGCTCTCTGACAGCAAATGCAATGAGTTTGCTTCCTTCTTTTCAGAGAAGATCATTAATATCAGAAAGGTGATTAGCACATCCTCAAGTTATGCAGAGGTTAGACAGATACGACCGCAATTTCAAAAAGAAGTCACTTTGTCTGTTTTTGAAGCAATTGATAGCAAAACTTTGGAAGAAATAGTACAGCACCTTAAATCCTCAACCTGCAACCTTGACACACTTCCCACATCTTTTTTCAAAAGTGTGTTTAACTGTTTAGAAGCAGATCTCTTAGAAGTGGTGAACACCTCACTTCTTTCTGGGACTTTTCCAAACTCCCTGGAAAACTGCAGTTGTTAAGCCCCTTCTGAAAAAGAGCAATCTTGATAACACCATATTGAGCAACTATAGACCAATATCTAATCTTCCTTTTATAGGCAAGATTATTGAAAAGGTAGTTTTCAATCAGTTGAACAACTACTTAAACTCAAATGGATACCTGGACAATTTTCAATCTGGTTTCCGACCGCATCACAGCACAGAGACAGCGCTCGTTAAGATAATAAATGATATTCGCCTAAATTCTGATTCTTGCAAAATATCAGTGCTGGTACTACTAGATCTTAGTGCTGCGTTTGACACTGTCGATCATAACATTCTTCTAGAGAGACTGGAAAACTGGGTCGGGCTTTCTGGGATGGCTCTCAATTGGTTCAGGTCATACTTAGAAGGGAGAGGTTATTATGTGAGTATAGGAGAGCATCAGTCTAAGTGGACGTCCATGACATGCGGAGTCCCTCAAGGCTCAATTCTTGCGCCGCTCTTGTTTAGCCTGTATATGCTCCCACTAAGTCAAATAATGAGAAAGAACCAAATTGCCTATCACAGCTATGCTGATGATACCCAGATTTACCTAGCCTTATCGCCAAATGACTACAGCCCCATTGATTCCCTCTGCCAATGCATTGATGAAATTAACAGTTGGATGTGCCAGAACTTCCTTCAGTTAAACAAGGAGAAAACTGAAGTCATTGCATTCGGAAGCAAAGAGGAAGTTCTTAAGGTGAATGCATACCTTGATGCTAGGGGTCAAACAACTAAAAACCAAGTCAGGAATCTTGGTGTGATTCTGGAGTCAGACCTTAGTTTCAGTAGTCATGTCAAAGCAGTAACTAAATCAGCATACTATCATCTCAAAAACATTGCAAGAATTAGATGTTTTGTTTCCAGTCAAGACTTGGAGAAACTTGTTCATGCCTTTATCACAAGCAGGGTGGATTATTGTAATGGTCTCCTCACTGGCCTTCCCAAGAAAACCATTAGACAGCTGCAGCTCATCCAGAACGCTGCTGCCAGGATTCTGACTAGAACCAGAAAATCTGAGCATATCACACCAGTCCTCAGGTCCCTACACTGGCTTCCAGTTATATTTAGAATTGATTTTAAAGTACTTTTACTCATTTATAAATCACTCAATGGCCTAGGACCTAAATACATTGCAGATATGCTCACTGAATATAAACCTAACAGACCACTCAGATCATTAGGATCGAGTCAGTTAGAAATACCAAGGGTTCACACAAAACAAGGGGAATCCGCTTTTAGCTATTATGCTGCCCGCAGTTGGAACCAGCTTCCAGAAGAGATCAAATGTGCTAAAACATTAGCTACATTTAAATCTAGACTCAAAACTCATCTGTTTAGCTGTGCATTTACTGAATGAGCACTGTGCTTCGTCCGAACTGATTGCATTATGTATAATCATTTTCTGTTTTTAACTGTCTTAAATTTATTTTAAATAAATTTTTAAATCATTTTTAAATCATTAAATCAATCAGTTTTTACATTTTACATTTTTTGTTTTATTGTTGTGATCATTGTTTTTATGATTGTTCTACTTCCTTTTTTTGTGATTATTGTTTTTATTATTGTTTTTATGATTATTCTACTTCCTTTTATGTAAAGCACTTTGAATTACCTCTGTGTATGAAATGTGCTATATAAATAAACTTGCCTTGCATTGCCTTGCCTAAAGTATGACAAAAGTATCACAATCTGACACAATTACATTACAATTACAGTATTAATATTAATAAATATAATAATCAATATCCACTCACCTTTAACTTTCAAGCTGAATCTTTGTTCCTGCTCTTTACTGTTGATGTCAATGGTATAAACTCCACTATGTTCGACAGCTAAATTAGTTATAGTGATTTGTCCAGTTTTCTCATCAAGAGTTGTGATGCCTTTGAATCTCGGATTTGGGATGTTAAAACCATCATCATCCCATTCAATGACCTTGACAACATTTCCACTGCTGCTTCTGTGTTTCCATATAATGCTGGTGACCGGAAGATTTATGTTGGTTGGACGAAAAGACACTGTGTCACCCACTATCTGATCTTGACCTAATGAAATATGAAAGAAAAGGTCAGTGAACACATTTCTGTCAGTAGTTTCTGGATAGCAAGTAGCCTATAATGTGCAATATCTAGCCATAGTATGACATCTGAATATTATATATAGGAAATGTCATCGAACAAAAAATGACTATGATGGTACATCCATCTGAATCGGACTTGCACACCCTTTTCAAGTAGGCCCTGGGTCTGAGACTAATAACTTTAAATAGTAATGCGAAAAAACTAGGCCACGACAGAGTCTGTCTTGGATAGAGAGGGAATAAAATCTTTGTGTGGCAGGGGCAGCTGCCACAAAGACCTGCTACCGCTGAATGCGTCTGCCACTCGACCTGCCACAGTTTATATGCCTCAATCGGAGTGTAAACAGTGAGAGCTGTCGAGGCAGGTGCGACGCTTCAGTTCTGCGCGCGCCATTATAGATTTAAAGGGAGGAATAAAGCAAATGTTAAGGCAGAAAATATGTAAGTAAGAGTAGAACTGCACTTTCTGTTTGTATATATGCATCAATCGGAGTGTAAACAGTGAGAGCTGTTGAGGCAGGCGCGACGCTTCGGTGCTGCGCGTGCCATTATGGATTTAAATGAGGAATAAAGTATAAGGTAAGGCAGCAAATATGTAAATAAGAGTAGAATTACACTTCCCGTTTGTTCATATGCATCAATCGGAGTGTAAACAGCAGGGGCGATCCTAGGATTTTCATTTTCCTCCCTTTAAATCCACAATGGCGCGCATCGAATAATCGCGTCTGCCTCAACATCTCCACTGCATACACTCCGATTGATGTATATTTGGCGGTGCCAGGCGCGTATAGCGGTGGCGGGTGGATTGGCAGCCACCTTTGGCGGTGACGGGTAGAGTGGCAGGTTTTTGTGTCAGCTGCCCTTACTGGTACAATGCTATAAGGAAAGGAAAGGAAAGGACGTGACGTGTGGCCAAGTACGGTGACCCATACTCAGAATTTGTGCTCTGCATTTTACCCATCCAAGTGCACACACACACAGTAGTGAGAAGTGATTAAACACACACAACACACCGTGAACACACACCCGGAGCAGTGGGCAGCCATATTGCTATCGCTGCGGCGCCCGGGGAGCAGTTGGGGGAACGGTGCCTTGCTCAAGGGACTCACCTCAGTCGTGGTATTGAGGGTGGAGAGAATGCTGGTTATTCACTCCCTCCACCTTCAATCCCTGCTCGAACCCGCAACCTTTCAATTACGAGCCCGACTGCCTAACCATTAGGCCACGGCTGCCCCCGTGGAATATAAGCTGAATATAAGCTGACCAGATTTCTGAAATGAAAAGCGGAGAAATTTCCGAGCTCAGTGGTCAAAATATCACTAAAATCTCACTTTACATTATCTACGAATTAAAAAAACAGGGACAAAATGTTTTTGTTTTTTAATTATTGTGGGTTTCATATATTAATGTCATAATTGATAATTACAGTGATGTTTGAATAATATGGAAGCAAATTAGACTCATTAATAATTCACGCAAAAGACACGATGTGTGTCCCAATTCACATGCATTAAACCCAATTCACGTGCACGAAAATATATATATTCACAAAAAACAATTCACGTGCAGAAAATAAGAATATAAATTCATAAAATACGTTTCACAAATTGCAAAACACAATTCACAGATTTACAACTGTGTACAACAATTTTGAATGTTTAAAAATCAGGAGTGTATCACGGACTGTCAGTGTGTGAATAGCCTTTTTTGGCGTGTATATTTTTTAGACTTGCATATGTGTTTTTCAGATTTTCCTGGCAGCGAACTCCTCCCACGCGGGTCACTCGTACTCTTTAGCCAATCAGATTTGAGAATGTCGATCGACCAATCATAACACGGGCGTGCATACCTTGCAGTACGTCATCAGCGCGAGTCCATATTTCCAGTTACGATTCAGCTGTTGATCGTCGGGGGAGAGGTGGGAGCAAAACTCGGCGAGGCTTCCGTAGATTGTCGAGTGGGAGTTTTAAGCGGAGTTGCTAGCATTTGAAGATCGTACAGAGGACGTTAGATCTGGCGATTTGAATAAAAGGCCTCCTGATCTTAAGACTGACTGGAATACACATTGAGAGTTGGTGGTGAGTCGACTGGGGAGTGGTGTGAGGGGCATCGGTCGACGGCCTGTACAGGTCCGGTAGCGGTCTTTCCCCGCAGCTTCTGCATCGGCCACATTATATCAACTTTATCAAATGGCGGGGAGGAGTGTAGATGGTATGGAATATAGTGAGCAAGAGGGGACTGGTAGTGATGAGAGGAGAGTAAGTGATTGGGAAGAAGTAAGGTGAGGAAATCCAGTAAAGAAAGGGGCAAGTCGTAAGAGAAAGAAAAAAGGTGAGGCTAGCACAACTGGAATGGAAAGTGAAGGAAGGAATGATGAAGGAGAGGGTCATAAAGAAAGATTGTTTAATGTAGTGGTACGATTTGAAGGAGAGGGGGGAGTTAAGAGGATGGACCCACTTAAGTTAACCAAAATAATAAGAGGACAAATAGGAGAAGTGAAATATGCAAGAATCTTGGGAGATGGAAATTTACTTATGGGTTGTAATAGTGTGGGGCAGATGGAAACGGCAAAGAAGATGAGTTGCATTGGAAAAATTAAAGTAGACAAGGTGATAAGATTAGGAGAAAGAAGAATGGGTGGTAGTAAGGGGGTGATATATGGAATTCCTCTTACTTTAAATATGAAAGAGCTAATGGAGAATATGAGGGTGTAAATCAGTTCAGTTAAAAGCGCTGTTAGAATGACAAGGGGAGTTGGAAAAGTAGAAACAGAATCTGTTTTGGTTGAGTTTGAATCAAAGGAAATGCCAAAAGAGGTATATTATGGATTCATGAGATATAGTGTTAGGGAATACATACCTAAGCCAATGAGATGCTATAAATGCCAAGAATTTGGGCATGTGGCTAAGGTTTGCAAAGGAAAAAGAAGGTGTGCCAGGTGCAGTGGAGACCACGATTATGGGAAATGTGGGGAAGAAGCGAGGCCAAAGTGTTGTAGCTGTGGAGGGAATCACAGTGTCGCATTTTGGGGATGTGAAGTGATGAAAAAAGAAGTGAAAGTGCAGCAGATAAGAGTAAAGGAAAACATTTCTTATTCTGAGGGTGTTAAAAGGTCAGAAAGAGAAAATAAGAGTCAGAAAAGGGAATATATGGAAAGAGGGGCAAGAGAAGTTCAACAAGAACGTAAGATCAGTGGGAGGAGAAGAAGAAAATGGTGACATTTATAGTGGGAGTGATAAATGCTACAGCTGAAATCAGATCTAATACAGAAAGAATTCAGATAATAGTAAAAGCAGCAATACATCATCTGGATAAGGCAGGTTTGAAATGGGAAGAGGTGTGTACAGTCGAGTCAAGAGACAGCATGTGTGGGTTAATTACTGTAGTAATGTTGCTCCTTCAATGGAATGCAAGGAGCCTGATTTCAAATGGGCAAGAGTTCAAACAGTTTATTGCCAATAGGAGAGAAACCCAGATGTTATATGTGTTCAGGAATCCTGGTTAAAACCAAATTTGGATTTTGTTATATATGGGTATGTAGCAATTAGACAAGATAGGGTAAATGGTGGTGGAGTGGGGGGGGTGTTACTTTTGTGAAACAAGGGATGCCGCACAGGGTAGTAGGTATCGGGAGCGAATATGAGTATGTAGTAGTGGAAGTATGGGGTGTGGGGAAGAAAATTGTAATCATAAATTATTATAATCCATGTAGAAGACTGCAATTAAATCAGCTTGAGGAAATAGAGGGACAAGATAGAAGTAATATTATATGGTGTGGGGACTTCAATGCGCATATTACATTGTGGGGAAGTGAAAAAGTGCATATTAATGGGCAAGTGATAGAAGAGTTATTAGAGGAGAAAAATTTAGTATGTCTAAATGATGGAACTAAAACAAGAATAGAGGTTAGTACTGGAAGGGAGTCTGCTCTAGATCTTACATTGGTGTCTAATAGTATAGCAGCAATATGTAATTGGAATGTAAAGAAGAAACAGTAGGAGGAAGATGGGTATTTGAAAAAGCGGACTGGGATAAATTCCAGAAGGAAAGTGACAAATATTTCAGTCAGATTGAATATAATGGTGATATAGAAATTCTTGAAAATAAAGTACGACAGGGTATAATAACATCAGCGTTAGAATCTATTCCAAAAAGTCAAGGTAAAATAAAAAGAAAAGAAGTGCCATAGTGGAACGATGAATGTAAAAAGGCAGTCCAGAACCGAAATAAAACATTTAAAGTAATGAAAAGAACACATAATTTCATGCATATGATCCAGTATAAATGTGTGCAAGCAACAGTAAGGAAAATAGTAAGACAAGCAAAAAGAATGTATTGGAGGAATTACTGCAGTTCAATTGGGAACACAACTCAAATAGGAGAAGTGTGGACAATGATTAAAAAGATGGGTGGAGAAAGGAGAGATTGGAGCTACCCAGTGTTGTGTAATGGGAATGAGGTTGCAGTAACACATAAGGAAAAGGCTGAAATGTTGGTAAACTCGTTTGTTAATGTTCACAGCTCAAATAATTTATCTGAGGAAGGTAAGAGGGGTAGAGAGAAAACTAATAATGAAAATTTGGAGGCACTGAAAGTAATGAAAAGTAAAAAAGGTGAACAAAATTTACCATTTAATATGGGAGAGTTAAGCAGAGCATTGGCAAAAACTGGGAAGCCTGCACCATGGAAAGATGAAGTTTGTTATAGTATGTTAAAGCATTTAAGTGATGAGGGGAAGAAGAAGTTACTGATGCTATACAATAAAGTGTGGGAAGAAGGAAGAGTGCCAAAGAGCTGGAAGGAAGCAGTTATTATACCAGTAAGAAAACCTGGGAAAGATTCTAGTAAGCCAACAAATTATAGACCCATTGCCCTGACTTCTCATATCTGTAAGCTAATGGAAAGAATGGTAAATGAGAGAGAATGCCAAAGTGGATTTAGGAGAGGGAGGGGTACTATGGATGCAGTGTTATGTTTGGAAGATAAGAGCGGATTATCAATCACTGAAATATATATGTAAGTTTAATAAGGTCAAGGATAGATTATGGGAGTGTGGTGTATGGGTCAGCAGCCAAATCTGTACTTGCAAGACTTGATAAAATACAGGCTAAAGCTTTGAGGCTGTGCTTAGGTGCGGTAAAAACATTGCCAGTATGTGCACTACAAGTGGAAGTGGGAGAAATGCCATCGAACATTCGACATAGACAATTGCTTGTAAATTATTGGATTAATTTGAAGGGACATAGATACAGTCATCATGTTCAGAGAGTGTTACGAGCTTGTTGGGAAAAGGAAAGGGTACAAAAGATTAGTTTTGGGTGGGTAGGAGATAAGTCAGCTAGAGATTTGGGGGTGAGCGGAAAAGAGTTCTGCCCAACTGTGCTATGGCCTGACTGTCCAGTGTGGAAAATGGAAACCATGGAAGTTGATTTTAAATTGCGTCAAATCAAATCAATAAACAGTAATACAAACGTGTATTTTAGATTTGTATAGAAATATGACTACAATCATATCTCACGCAGAGATCGCACTGGCATAGTGTTTGGGAATATTTGTGCATAATTTAAACACATAACCACATTATACCAATGAGCTTTAAGCTGTGTCGTCATCCAGGCATTTCCCATCGCGCTTTTGGTCAGCGCAGTCGGTGGAGAGCTACTGCGCCCGACTGCGCAATCCGACACAGCCGCCTCGCCGTTGCAAGAGTTTTTTTTTGCCATACGTCAGCATGATATCAGAGCAAGGCGGGCATAACTCGGACACATTTCTAACCGGCATGCATCTTGCGGTGATCACCGGTGATCGATTCTGCGCAGAATTTACTCATCTCAAACCAGCCTAATAAAGGCAGGGTCAGTGCTAAGTAGGAGCTAGACTGGGCAGTGGCCACCCAGCGTTGCTAAACAAAAAACAACCAACATGGCAATGAACAGAATTCTTTCTTCATTTTGGCCAATATACAGGACATCATGGCTAACACAAGACAGCTGCATCTTTGGCAACACTATCTGTTTTCATAGCTGCCGCTGGCTTACACTGGTCACGTTACGAGTGTGTCTAAACGACCGATTTTACCTTCAATTTTTAAGCATGCAAGATAAAACAATACACCCTTACTAGGCTGGTTACCTTAAATGAGACGATCAACAGCTGAATCGTAACTGGAACTATGGACTCGGGCTGATGACGTAACATGAGGTAGGAACCACTGATCTATATACGAAGAGTTCAGATGCAAAACCAGCTAAAAGCCATCTCGGTCAAAAATTAGATAATGATGCTGAGTGAATGCTCTCGACACATATTATATGTCCATCAAATACTTTTTCTTCAAACTCTCTAATATACCAGCCCAGTCAGAAGTACCGGTGCTTACATAGAAACCTATACATCTGAGCCTGATAAAAATGCATTTTTTAAAGAAAGTTGTCAGATGGATTTAGCTGGTTTTGCATCTGAACTCCTAATATAATGACTGGATCGCTCATGGCGTTCTAAACTGCCGTTAGGCAGTGAAGCCACCGGAAGTGTTCGATCCGCCATCTTACCATTCCCTACCGGCAGAGATCACCGTTGACTCACAGCCTAACCGCTGACCTAAAATCACCAGATTTTAAGCGTATCAGTCACACAGGACTAGTTTTTATAATATGTGTATGCAAATTAACTTTTACTTAAAATGTTATCTGCGATGTTTATCGTCTTTTCGGGGCAGGATAAGCGATGTTTTGAAATCATTCAGGTGGGTATGTAAGCTACGCACTTGCCGACACAGTTAACTGATCGAACACAAAATATATTTCTATTGTGTAAGGAATTATGCAGGACATATTAAACATGAACGTATATCTGGTATTGGTATCTGAAATTGATTTGAATATACAATAAATAATACAACACAATGTTACTATATTGCTCTGTGCTGTATTGAAATTCAAATCTTGGAAAGCTTGATGTATTTAAATCCGTACCATATGTAATTAGTCAGCGTTATTTCTCCAAGTTATGTTGTGTATATTTTATTGTCCCAAATTGAGCAACATCAATTTAAAACTCTTAAAGATCTCGCAAATTCTAGTATACTTAGTGCCTTGAATTACATGACTATAACACTACCTAATTTTGCTCAATTTCGTCAATGAAAATGGTCTGAAACAAAGTCACAGCTGAGCCGCATCTCTATTTTCTAGTCCCGTTTATACATGAACGTGCGTTTTTAAACGAATCTGAGTCATTGATTCAATTACACATTAGTAAAGAGAGTGCTTGCTTCATTCCTGAATGAATGATTCAGTGCTAAAATGAGTGACTTACCGCCATCTGCTGACAGTTTTAGTTTCATTTTTAAAGTTTAATTTTCATTTTATCTTTTATTATTTGATTTAAATCATTTGATAGTTCTATATTCAGAATGCTATATTTGACATTGTTGTATTATTAATGTTTATTATGTAAGGTTTACAGAACCTCAGACACCTTGATCTTCTGAGACGGACAATACACACACAGTGTATTAAGATACAGCCATTTGTTTCCACATCTCACTGAGAGAAGACGTGAGAAAAGTCCCTTTCCACCTATTCCTTCCATCCACTTCCCCTCACCCATCTCCTCTCACTCAGCTCACTTAGAATGGTCAATAGCATAATATAATGTTCTATATGAATACACGTGATATCCATAGTCATGTTTGGCATCATTTGAACTGTCACTTTGTGTCTGGTACAATGGTCTCATTCTCACAAGAAGTAAACTAAAAGGTAAACAGATCCTAAGAGTTCAGAGATATATTGCTCACTGTTGAGGGTCCACTATTTCCCAGTGGCTTTCATGCAAATTACCATCTGTCCCCAAAAGGTGCAAATGATCAAGTCTAGGACTTGATCAATGCAAATTCAAATTGTTAGTTCCTGTCTCCATTTCGGGGGATGTCTGCCTGGGTCTGAAGTACTTAAAGAATTGTAGCAAGAAGATCAGGGCGCTTTCTGTAGCCAGAATGAGCCCATGGTACGAAGTGTGTTGACACACTTCGTACTATGTATTTTTCTCAAGTCAGGTATGCATCTTACTCCTAGATTCATCTTGGAGATTTCTTGTATTGATTTGATATCTTTGAACTGGCTGTATAATTGGCATAATACATATTTACCTGACTGCTAATAAATTGTTACATTTGGTTCTATTCTTATTTACTCTGTAATTATTGACTCTAGTAGATTACGATGTATCCTTGTTACCGCATTTCCTGCATCAGGTTAGTAATGGACTAAAATTCAGTTGAGATGGAGCATAGGGCACACCAACTGTATCTTTAGAGATTCGGCTAACACTTCAAGTTCAAGTGTACTTAGACTGTAAGGGCTAAAAGGGAATTTCCGTTTAGGTCAACTGAAAGTTGTTCGACCAACCTAAATAGGGTGAGCCTAACCTCTGTTTACTGCAATATTACTCTAGCTAAGTGTACATCGGAGACCATGGCATGACCAAACCAAAGCTACTATCGGAGAAGTAATGTTGGTCGGCTTACATCTATAGTAGTGGTCGTGACCTCTGACTAGAGATAATGTTGCTTTATTCAAGTGTGTACAGATCTATGGGGACTAAATAAAAGTACTTTTAGAATGAGCAAGCATAGGGGCGGCCGTCTAAAGTATTAGTCAATTACCTCTGTCTAATATCCAAGACTGATGAGAATGTGACCGTAAGGTACGCTAACGGCCGGAGCGATATCTTTGAGCGACATGAGCACCCAAATGAACCAGTATAATAATATTAAAGAGTAAATAGAATCATTAAATGTCTAGATAAATTATCCTATGAAGGATCTATAATGATCGGCATTCTAACCCAAATGTGAGGTCATAATAAAATGGAGTCAGATTTCAATTTAATCTAAATTTAATAACTTTGCGTGCTGAAGAGACAGAACACGCAAGAAACCTTCATCCACCATTGCATACCTCCATTGGGCCAACTGCGTGGACCTTACAATTATTAACATTTATCTCAACATGAATGGTGTGTAGGCCGAATTAAACGTTTAAATCATTACTTGCTTCAAAATGATGTTAACGAAATAATTGTTGAAACATGCATTTAGCCTGTACAGTGATCAACTGTAAGGCAAAATATATGTATACAAAGCATAAACGTTTATTCAGCTTTCAGAATGAGCATTTTGTCATTTGTAAACATGGTGAATGTCTGATGTTTATCATGTTCATCTGATGTTCGCTCCTGGAATGAACGTAACTTTTTAATAAGCAGAGGGAATTCCGGACATTAAACAAATAAACGTTTACATGCTTAGGACGTTTCCATTGTGAGAATGTACAGTCAGATATGAAAACGCTGACTTGTTAGGTGATGTTTTCTCATTAAAATCGTATAATTTCCTATTCTTTCAATAGAATGTTTGCAAGTACTAGGGAAATAGCAATATGGCGACGCAGTGGCTTCACTTGTATGACGTCATGAGCAATCCAGTTCTCAGATTATAGATCAGTGGTAGGAACGTGAATTGGGTTTCATGCATGTGAATTGTTACACGCATGTGTGCATCCTGTCTTTTGCGTTAATTATTAATGAGTCCAAACTGCTTCCATATTTATTCAATGTTAAAAGTGTCTAATGTGAGTTTGAATATCATATTGCATGTCATGTTTAGCCATACTGAAAGCAACTATAGATAATTTACATCAGATCTTGAAAAATAAATGTAAACAAACGTATAGCCTACGTTAAAACACATAAGTTACCTGAAACAGCTCCTGTGGCGATGAACACGACACAGATGACCGCCGTCGAGTATCTTAGAAGTAACATCTCCAAACCCGACTCTAAACCCGACTCTAAACCCGACTCTAAAGGAATGAAACTGAAAGAAATGGGCGTTCATGAGGGTTTAGTGCAGTGGTTCCCAAACTGGGAGTTATGATAAGGGCACGGAGTTAAGATAAGGGGGGCGCGGCAAGGCTGTTTACAGCCAAATTTTGTAGAAATTCAAATATCAGCACACACCACTCAATGTGTGACGCTCTGCTCAATATTCCGCTTTATGAATGTGCGTTCTGTTCAGTTGCTCACAGCCAGGGGCGTTTCTAGGATTTGAAAACATCCGGGGCTGGTGCCAAAACATCAGGGGCTAGTGGTGGTGGATGGGAGCTAACATCATACTTACGTAAAATTTTGTTAGACACAGGTGGGTGAACCTGGCTCCTTCTAGGAAGGTCCAGGGGCATGCCCCCCGGGAGAAAAGGTTATATATTCTAAAGGTAAATTCATTAATCTGGTGCACTTTAAGAGTTCAAAAATAAGAGTTCCAAGTTAACCCATGTTCAGTGTACAAACTGAACAAAGAAAAAAGGTCTATGAACTGACTCAGCCATCTTCTGATACTCTGAAAACAGCGGATCATGAACTGATCGTGTGAGCGAAGTCATATTGTGCTTTCGATTTTAGTTCATTTGACAGATACTTTGCCAAAGCAGTGGCACAAAATAGTGTTGTTACACTATGAAAAATAGTAAACAGTAAATCACTGCAAATAGCAAACAAAAGTATTATAACAAAATTATAACTTTACAAAAACACATCACACAAATACAATAATAAATCTGAAAATGTATTTACAACTGTAACAAATATATATTTGCATGCAAAAATAGGGCCCTTATTTTATTTCTTCCAAATTCAGTTTTTTTCTGTTTTCATTTTTCTGGACTCCTTTTTAATGGTTACATTTAATTTTATTAAAAAAAAAAAAAACCTGTTAAAAGTTATGTTTAGGGCCCTTTGGAATTGTTACCAAATTTGTTTTCGTATTTATTTGAACGCATAAAACTTTTATTAATTTCTACAACAGCCTTATGAAATTCTGTGTTGTGTAATCATTTCTTTCTGGTTATCAAACAAAGGCATAAAATATTAATTTATCTTTTAATTGATGAAAATTAAATTTTATTTTTGGCAAATAAAGGGGATGTACTATTAAAATTTAAAAGATAGAAGAAATATTGTGTAACAAAGTTTTATTAATTTTTTAACAGTAATAGTAGTAGTAGTAGTAGTAGTAGTAGTAGTAGTAGTATGGTACGTACATTCTACTTAATGATAGTAATATATTTCTGGCACAATGTCTACAAGCTAAACCAAACTTTTATTTTGACGGGTTGCCGTGCATACCTTTACATTTCTGTGAGTATATGACACTGGTTTTACTTAAATGAAAGAGTGAAATGCTCACGAAGTACTCTCAGAGCAGTTCTGGAGATGTTGTTTATGCACTTTTTTTTTTAAGCAGACGCTGAAATCACCGCGAGCGTCTGCACCATTCATTCATAAAGAGACACCCAGAACATGCAAGATTCATATTTAAATGGTATTTTGCGGCTGAATATTTACAGATACTAGTCCATATCGCGATTTGTTTGAAGTGTAATGACCGGCTTTTGATTAATTCATTCAAACTTTGACAAATTCCGTGAATTCCTCAGAAATCATAGGGCGATACCAACCCGTAAAAACATTCGGGGCTAGAGAAAAATCTTTCGGGGCTCGAGCCCCGAATGATTAGCCCTAGCGACGCCCCTGCTCACGGCCCATATGAATGCTCCACTACCCTGCTGAAAAAAACCAGCTTAAAGCAGCTTAAGCTGGTCAAGCTGGTTTAAGCTGGTCTCCCAGGCTGGTCATAGCTGGTTTTTCAAGCTGGTTTTAGAGGGGTTTTGGCCACTTTTTTTAGCTGGTCAGCCAGGCAGGTCTTAGCTGGTTTAAGCTGGTCAGGCTGGTCTTAGCTATTCAGGCTGGTTTTAGCTGGTTTAAGCTGGTCAGGCTGGTCTTAGCTGGTCAGCCAGGCTGGTCTTGGCTGGTCAGGCTGGTCTTAGCTGGTTTAATCTGGTCAGGCTGGTCTTAGCTGGTTTTAGCTGGTCAAGCTGGTCAGCTAGGCTGGTCTTAGCTGGTTTAAGCTGGTCAGGCTTGTCTTAGCTGGTCAAAATGTTTGTTTGATGATTGATTGATTACATAGTGTCTGCCCCAATTTTCCTGACAAATAATGGGACAAATAAGTAATATGTTTACTTTTTAAAAATCTGCAGGACAACAAGGAACCATTAAAACAATTTTTATTTGATCTTACAGCCCCTTTAATAACAAATATTTACAAAATATTTACAAAATAATTGGAATGATTACAATTTTAAAACTATATAAAGAATTAATGGTGAAGATGAACAATAATAGAATTCTAAACATATTTTCATTTTTCTTTTCTTTTTATTATGTCTTGTATTTTTTTGGGATATGTAATGCCCCACTTGTTTCTCCCTCTTCTCTCTCTCTCTTCTTTCAGGCTCGTTTTGTTTCCGCTAGTCACTGAAATAGACTTAAAAAAGAAATAATTTAGATTATTAATTTTCAACAAGTAAAACTACTTAAAAAAACAAACTATAGTGTCATGTCTTTGTTGCACATTTTCTTTTTTTTCCAGACATAGCCTGCAATAATTTAGAAACATGCCCCTGATAGTTGTTCCTTTTATTGCTAAAATAAAGATAAAATCGATATATATATATATATATATATATATATATATATATATATATATATATATATATATATATATATATATATATATATATATATTCAAACAGTCCAAATGGTTACATATAGTTCATGCATGAATGAATAGAAAAATTAGATTACCTCTCAACAAACAGAAAACAGAAAATAGAAATCTTATCTAACAACAGAAGTCTTTACTATCAATTTCAGTTTAACACATACTTGTTGGATAAAAGTAAAAAAACAACAACAAAAAAACTTTTTTTTATCCATGAAAGTATCCTGAAAGAAGTATCATAGGTTCCAAAAAAAAAAAAAAAAAAAAAAAAAAAAAAAATATAATATATATATATATATATATATATATATATATATATATATATATATATATATATATATATATTTATATATGTATGTATGTGTGTGTGTGTGTGTGTGTGTGTGTGTTAAGCAGCACAACTGTTTCTATTCTAAAATTGATAATAAATCAGCATATTACAATGATTTAAAAAGGATCATGTGACACTGGAGTAATGAAAAGACTAGAGTAATGATGCTGAAAATTCGGAAATAAATTACATTTTAAAGTATATTAAAATAGACAAAAAAAACTTTTAAATTGCAATAATATTTCACATTACCGCAGCTGTGAATCGTACTTATTGCTGCTCCCGAATGTCGACCATTGAAGAAAATCCCGCCTCTGTAGATTTAAAATTTACAGCAATATGCTGTACTTTTGCGTCAAACCACCACGTGATCCACGTGATCAGATTATGCTTTAAGCATTTCTTGTTAAAGATATATTTTTTTTTTCTCCTAGTATTTTTTAATTGCAGGTGATTGTTATTTATTATATAAAAAACTGTGTGTGTTTCATTTATATTTTGTGTAAAGTCTATCTAATACCGAAAAATAAAAATAATACAGCTGACTATATTTGGTTGTACAACTATGGTGAAAGTATTTCTTCAGACAATAATTTAATCTGATTTGAGTTCTGTGCTGATTTTTTGAGTGCTAGCTTGATTTTATGCTATACTTTATACCATAATTTTGTCACGAATCTGGTCGGTGTCCCGTTGTCCGCTCACCACCAGATGTCACTCTCACCTCACCTACACACTCTGACTGTTGCACCACACTCCGGACTGCATCTCCCATCCTCCACCGCGCTGATTGCGTCAGCCCCCGTGACCAATCAGGCATTCTA
This sequence comes from Cirrhinus mrigala, assembly GCA_036247105.1. Taxonomy (NCBI): domain Eukaryota; kingdom Metazoa; phylum Chordata; class Actinopteri; order Cypriniformes; family Cyprinidae; genus Cirrhinus; species Cirrhinus mrigala. The sequence goes on along the minus strand of CM070007.1, from coordinate 39,824,898 downwards.
TAAAACCCCCGGTCCTTCACAGTGCTCTTCACGGATTGTTAGATTGTATTGTATTGTTAGAGTTTCCTAGTTTCCTGTTCCGAGTTCCTAGTCCCCAGTGTTTTGTCTTTCCCGCCTGGTTTTCTCGTTTCCTCTGTCCTAATAAAAGCTTGCAAGTGGATCCGCTCGCCTCTCGTCTCGTTCATCCCGTTACAAATTTATTTTAGACTCTTCTCAGATATATTATCATTAACAACTAGAATAATTTAAGATGCATCATCTAACCTACCTGATTATGATACTAAACTTACCTTGAATTGAACCTTGTCAGTAAGTGAAACAAACTGATTAATTTGTAATTAGGTCAAATGGACACCAGCTTGGTCAGGCTGGGAGAGCAACTAAAACCAGCTACTTCCAGCTAAAACCAGCCTGGCCAGGCTAGGAGACCAGCTAAAACCAGCTACTTCCAGCTAAAACCAGCCTGGCCAAGCTGGGAGACCAGCTAAAACCAGCTACTTCCATCCGTAACCAGCCAGGCTGGGAGACCAGCTAAAACCAGCTACTTCCAGCTTAAACCAGCTAAGCTGGTTTTAGCTGTTTTTTTCAGCAGGGTAGCCGCTTATGCTCAACGGAAATACAAAGACCGCTCAAATAACGCGTCGACGGAAAATTTCTATGTGTACTTGTTCCTGTTTGCAATAGCATCGCACACTGTGCTGTAATATGTACTGCTATACTGGACAACGCTGGTAAAATGACGCTACCATCTCGTGACGGTATGCTCTGCTCACGTGCTCTGATAATAATAGCTTTGTAGGACTATACATTAATTTGATAATTAGTCAAAAAAAAAGTTATATCTGTGGCTTATAAAAGTTGGCTTGTGATTTTTTTTTTTTTTTTTTTTACTACAGTAACTATGGTTTAACTGGTTTTTGTAGTAAAACCACAGTAACCACAAAATTAACTGTGGTTTTACTATAGAATTTGCAGTAAAACCATGGTAACTACAAAATTAACCATGGGTTTACTACAAAAATCATAGTTTAACTATGGTTTTTGTAGTAAAACCACAGTAACCACAAAATTAACTATGGTTTTACTACAATAACTGTGGTTTTTGTAGTAAAATCACAGTACCTACGGTACTGACAGTGAAACCATAGTAATGATGGAATAAAGCACACATCTATAGCTTAACTGTGTTTTCCTGTAAAACCATAAAACACCAAATTAAATATGGTTGTACTATGTGTGCTGACACAAAGAAAGAATTAAGTAAATGAATAAATAAGAATAATTTTATTGTCACTGTATATCAAGCTCAGCAATAATTTATTGTTTATACCTCTCCTTTTGAGAGGTTCATGCAGTTATTAAAACTTTATAATTACCTACAGTTATCTACAACATATTATTATTAGCATTATTGTTATATTATTATTATTTTTCTCCATTATCGTTGTTATTGTTATAGTCATTATAAAATACTTCCGTCAGTTCCAGTTTCCATGGCGATGATTGGTGGATCTCTCAAGACCTTAGCGCGCTTTTGGCTTTCAAACTTTCACGGGACGAACTTGCAAAAGTAAGCTTTTTAATGGTCGGCGGCGCGTTTCTTTTATTCGATTAAAAAGACAAGATAAAAAAAAAACACGGTAGAAATTGGCATTTTGACTTACATGAGGACACACACATTCATGTAGAGGCATACTGGAGTTTAATAACGAAGATATTGGACCTTTCCAAGGATCATCCAGACATCGAGACATAAGTTCGCCAGTTATTTTGCAAGTGAGTGGCATTACTGTGTTTATCCGTATTTATACATTTAGGCGTTTCAGCGTTGATAAATGTGATTGTTATCGTTGTTTCATTCTTTCTGTTCGATATGATTTTTAAAGCGATATGATTATCCATCTCATGTGAGTGAATATCATTTTAAACATTCTTAAAAATACTGTTTATTTCTTGTAAATACATTTTGTATTGTGTTTAAAACCTTTTAAATGAGAGGAACCTCTTTTTTAAGTAATGTTTAAAAATTAAGATTGTCAGTGGGACTGTTATGTAGGATGTATAGAATACAAACATCTACTTTTGCTCGTGTCAGATGTGTTTGAATACATTTTAGGGATGTAGGCTGTATGATACTGTGTATTTAAAGAAGCGATGTTTATTTGCTTTGCTGACCAAACAAGATGTAAATGTAGTGTACATTTATGTTTATTTCTTTTATAAACATACTGTTAATTTCTGTAGAGAGAAAACAGTTTTACAGTGGAAGTTACTTAATGCTATTTTTATACGTAAATTAGTGATTTTTACCACTGCACTGCAGTACTTTTTCTCCAATATTTAAAAAAAAAAATTGTAGTTGATTGTTTGTAATCATTTGGTCACAGGTAAACATGTTCTTACATATTTTACAGTTAATATTCTCTTTCAGATATGATGTAAGTGCTTTAATAAAGTCTGTATCATAGAATAGTAACTTGTTATTCTGTTTTTTATTTGGTAGAAGTTCATTGCACAACTTTTGTTATGTAATAACAATACAGCCTGTTATGTAAACAACATACTTTAATAAAACTGTGGTTACTACAGGCATGGTTACTACAGTTTTACTCTAGTACTATTACTACAATATTACTATAGTTAGAACCATAGAATCAAAACCATGGTTTTTAAAAAAAACCATGCTTACCACAGTCATGGTTTACTACAGTTTAACTGTAGTATTACTACAAAATTACTATGGTATCAAAACCATGTTTTTTAAAACCATGCTTCGCACCAAAAAAACATGGTTAATTTTTGTAAGGGCTGCGCTGACAAAGGGAATTAAAAGGAAGTAACTACATAATTGTGTGATGTAATATTATAATTCATTGTCATTATTCAATAAATGAAGACAATTTATGTTATTTAAATTACTAAAATAGCCCATAGACAACAATGTGTAATAATATCTCACGCACACTGCATAGGATGATGCGATGTCAAATTCACGTTATATTAAGTGTTTGTAAGAGTTATGCATGTTGATGCATGTGACTTTTGGCTGAGCTGTTTTGTACTTCCAGTAACTTGTTGTTGTAGTTGTAGTTGTAGCAGTAGTTGTTGTAGTAAATATTTGTATGTTGTTAGTTGTGGGTCAACTGTGTGGGTGGGGTAACTTGTTTTATTGTAACCCACCTGTGATTGTGAGTGACTGTGTCCTCTCAGGTGTATAATCTGATTTTTGTTACAGGCGCTGAGTGCCTAAGGCAGTGGTGGATTTCTGGTGTTGGTGCTTTCACGAGTGTTGGCTGGAGTGGTTGTGTCTCTGTGAGTGTGTGTATGTGTGTGTCACAGGTATAAGTGAGGGATGTTTTGCTGTGGAGGCTGATTGCGCCCTTATGCCCTGCTGTCAAGCCTCGGTTCCTGTATCTGAACCCTTGGATGTCCTTGATGGCCCAGGTCGCCCATTATTGTATTTGTGACGTGTGTTATCTATGTGATTGTTGACTGCAGTGATTGCTTCTTTCCCTTTTCCAATTTTTTCCTATTTTTGTAACACACCCAGTAAAGACAGCAATGTGGTCAGCAACATGGTGCCCGCTTCCTTTGAAATATGTTTGATGATTGCGCCTGGAGCGCCCACGCCGTCCACTCCTCCACCCCAGATGCTGCCTGTTCATATGCGTGAGCATAGAGCTTAATCTATTAGGGCATTCGTCATGTGGAATGGATTTGACTGATCTGACATATTTGCCGAATTAGAGACGGTAAAAGTGGGTGGGTCCAATATCATTGGTCTTCAAAAGTGGGTGGGTCCTGTCCCACCCACATTCAATGGTTCAGACACCCATGCCTGTGTATACATATAAACTCAGTGCCGGCCTGTAGGTTTGTGGGGCCCTAGGCAAGATAATGAAAATGGGCCCTACTAGTGTAAGAAAACTGCCATAGAAATTTGACGAGTGAAGAAAAAGCACATAAAATGACTATTTCAATATTTAAGCATGACTGTGTATTAATTGTAACATATTCAAAAAACATATGTTAAAAAAAATAAATAAATAATCAAATAAAAAATAAAAAAAATAGGAGTGCAAGTGAGAGTAAATAGATACACATGAAACAAATAAATAAAATATAAATGAAGTATACACAAAAACTAAATAAAATAAACAGAGCATAAACTAAATAAACATAGGCCTACTAATATTCATACATTATAAGAAATGCAGGCTATTCTACTTGTTTTTAAGGATTGATTGATGATCTCAAAGGGGGAAAAAAACAAAACAAAAAAACTTTATTGCATTAGACATTACGTAAAGTGCTAAATGTGGTTCAATTTTTCCTTACATGACAAGTCTGTCTGTGATCATTGCCATCATTCTGTGTATAAAACAAGTACTACAGCAATAAATATTATGTATATAGCAAAACATCCTTTTTTCCAGCTCTGGAAAGATATTGTTTGGATTCCATTTCTACCACAACTTCTCTTTAATCTCTCTATCATTCTTTCATTTCAAATAATTTAAAAATATCATTAATGTGTAACAAAACTTCATTTTGAGAGACTATTCTGAGAGGCAATAATAAGTGATTTCCAAAATCTAAACTGTAACAACAAAATCTGAACTGAAAGGTTTTCAGAAAAATCTAAAGAACACTCAGTTTGTTGTGCCTGTTTGTTGGGCTGCACAATTTGGCCAAAATGTTGTTTTTATCAATATGACTAATTCTGATTATTGTTATTACGAAGTAAAATCATTGAACAAAAAAATAATTATTGTTAATAATTATCAATATATTCTACAGAAAACTGCAGCATGACCTGTTAACATACAGAAGGCCTAACTATAAATGTTTAGTAACATTTATTATAAAAAATTATAAAAAAAAATATTATTAAAAAAATTATGATTAAAAATCTTTGACAAACAAAAAAAAATATATATATTTTTTTTTTGTCAGAAAAGCTTCTCTTCTACATTCCTCTACACTAGAGAAAAAAGTATTATTATTCCTATTTTTACCCAAAATAAGGTGTTAATATATGTAATACATGTAATATAATGTTCCATTCATACAGCAAATCCCTAATATGGACTGACAAAGCTGAATAAAACTCATATAGAGACGTTTTAACCCATGAAACACGGAGGTATCTGTACGATTGCGACTAAATGATGTATCTGTTCTTCGAGCCATATCAGGTATTTTTAGATGCAATGCAAAGCTAATCAACAGCCTTTATCACTATATAAAATACGACATAAAATAATGGTTTTGCCTCATTCTGTGATGTGAAACCACGTCAGATCACGAAAGGATGACTTGTTATTAAATGAATCTGGAGAAAAAAACATGTCATTAAAATGTTCTCAATAGACAACAGGTTTGTAAACAGACTAAAAATCCATGCACGCGTTCTACTTAAGTAAATTAGAACGCACAGACTGATCATTTTTTCTCATACGTTCGACACATATGACGCACTATGTAGTCAGAAGGTGTGTGCGGCTTGAAGTTGCGCTGCGCACACCGACCGGTGTATGACGTTCAAGTACCGCAAGAGTGATTTAAAAGCATGCAAAGCTGTCTGCGCGCTAAAGCTCTTGCGACCGCCTGTATCGCCTGTTGGACGGGCCGGCACTGTATAAACTTGATGCATGCATACACTAATAGACACGCTTATACGTATAAACTTGATCCATGCATATACACCTCCAACACATATACACATATACATATAAACTCGCTGCATGCAGACACACCTGTATATATACTCGCATATACATATACACTTGATCCATGCCTTTAAACGCGCACGTACATATAAACTCCGTGCGCGCATACACACACGTGAGGTGTATATGCATGGATCAAGTTTATACGTATAAGCGAGTGTCTGTTAGTGCAGAGGTCCCCAACCACCGGGCCGTGGAAGAATTTCTACCGGGTCGCGAGAACGTTCTTTGGAAAACATTTGTATAGATATGATGCTCTGCTATTTATTGTGCGCAAATGATTGTTCTAATTATTCTGTACTTTTGTTGTATGCCATTGATATGAGGTAACAATTTGATGATTTCATGTTACATTAGTAAATAAAGCTTGCTCTGATCTGTCATATAATCTATTAGGGCTTAAACGGATCGCAGTTGATCCGTCATACGAACAGGTCCAGACCCCACCGTTCGGCATGTGATTTGTAGATTAATTTTCCAATTTACACGTTCAAGCTTTTTAAAGCAACAAAAAGAAGAAACGAAACTGAACTCAATTCGTTACTTATGCTCTGTTCTTGCACACACCCAAAGCGCTCACAAGCAGGGAGACGTGCTTCAGACAGCGCGGCATACCGAGTTGATTACTCTTTCATGTCTCCCCGCATTTAAGATACAGAAAGCGAAAGTGACGAAGTTTTCGAATGCTGCATTAACGGCGCATATTCTTTCAGAGACGAATCTACTTCAACATATGCTGATAACAGTGTATAACGATCTACACAGGTTATTCTCAAGTACATGCATTCATTACGAAGATGTATTGGTATGGATTTCATATTAGTGTGCACGTGTATTTTATATATATTGAACATCCAATAGTATACATGTATATGCAAGTCATTTCTAGGTGTATATGCACGTATTTTATGTATGTATTGATAAACGAAGTTTGATTTAAATCGTGGCGCCTCATATCTATTGGTTCGTACAATCCCTCTGAAGTAAATGAGTTATTACCAGATAAATGCTATTGTATCTCATTATCACAAGCTGCTCAAGGCTGCCACATACAGGCTTTCTAGTAAACTGTACACTAGCTTTGTTAAGACTTTTCATGTTGTTTTATAGATGTACGACTAATAGCTGTTTATAGTTTTTTGAAAATGTTTGGTTAAAGGTCAATTACAGTTTGACACATTTTTGTTGGATAAATTATTTTCTTTTTATTGACTAAAAATGTGGAATTATCAACAAAGTAAAACTGGAAAAAAATGAATGAATGACAGGACAAAATACTAACTAAATTTAAAGGACATTTTTTGTCAGAAATTGCAAAAATGGTCCATACACCATAATGGTGAAAAACACATCCAAAAACAAATGCAAGATAAAAAAAAACACCACTTTACTGAGAAATGGCAAACATTTTGGCCACAACAAGTCCTTAAGCAGTGTTGGGGAAAGTTACTTTTAAAATTAATGCATTACAATATTGCAGTACTCCCTAAAAAAGTTACTAATTACATTCCTTAATTACTTTTTATGGAAAGTAATGTGTTACATTACTTTTACGTTACTTTTTAAATCTGGGCAGGGCTTGCTTGTTCGTTTTTAATATAAAAAGCTTGATTTTTAGCAAATGTAAAAGCCCTTTCACACCAAAAGTGAAATAAATGGCAATAGCTGCACACTGCTCCGGGTGTGTGTTCACAGTGTGTGTGTGTGTGTGTGTGCATTCACTTCTCACTGCTGTGTGTGTGCACTCGTGATGGGTCAAATGCAGAGGACCAATTTCGAGTATGGGTCACCATACTTGACAATATGTCATCACTTTCACTTTTTTTCAGTACTTTACTAGTTACTTGAAAAAAGTAATCTGATTACATAACTTGCGTTACTTGTAATGCGTTACCCCCAACACTGCTTAAGTCATGTTGTGACCGACTAAAAGACACAAACTATGACTAAAAGAAAAATCGGTGACAAAATTAACACTGGGGCAGAATGAGCTGTGCCTGGACGGAATGAAGCTGCATTCTTCACATCTTCACCTAATGAATGAAATACGAGAGATTATGTTGATGAAACTTCAAACAAGCAAGTCTCTGTTAGTACCACCTGCTTAATTTCTAGACGATCACTAGAACAAAAAAGTACAATAGTAAACATGAAAATAAGTCTTTTGCTGTCATTCTTTCAAATTAATGATATTTGCCTTGATATTTTATTTAATGTAATGACATTCAGACATTTGAAATAGGTGTTCAAATACTACTAACTTCTAAAGAAAGGTGCATCTAAGTACCACCGAAAACCACCCAAAAATAATCAGACTCACTGTGATTTTTCTCATTAGTAAATAATGAAGTGAACTGCTGTCTTACCTTTAAACAGATCTCTCTCATAGACTGGATCACTGGTCTCCTCACTCACGGCGTTCTTGAGTGTGCAGGTGTAGAAGTTGTCTGGATTTCTTTTGTTTTTGACTATAATGAACTCTCCTGTCCGATTGTGCGGTGAGCCCTTCAGTATTTTTCCACTAGAATTCTTCCAGATGATTGTTTCATTGTATTTGCATATTAAATGCACAACATCAGGGTTTTTATCACTCCTATGTATTTGTATCACAGGTTTGGGGACTGTGGAAGAAACAAAGAAAAACTTAAATGATGCTATCAGACTGTAATATTATAGTATTTTGATACAAAACAAAACGCAACATTTTTACTTGAGCATCCAGGTTGTGCACACTCATAACCTGGAAAAATGCGACATGCCGTGATGATTGCACTACATTAAGAATAAATTATTATTGTCTAAAAGAAAAGTTACGACAGTCTTACTCTGCTCGACAGGGTATGTCGAAAAACTCTGACCATATTTTCGCCCTCAACTTCAATCATCCTATATCGCTGTTTTACCATTTTGCTGAGTGTGTTTGATCTTCTTTCATGTTCACTTTGCAAATACTGGGTCAGAACTTCTGCAGCGATGTAGGATGATCTTGAAATGATTTTTGATGTTGAGGGAGAAAATATGTTCAGAGTTTTTTGACATAATTGTCATGAACCAGAATACACAGAGTTCAGGCAGAATAAGACAAGACGAGCGTTTGAGATTAAAACGTATTTAAATTGTATTTTTTAAATTAAAATAACCATTTCGCTAGATAAGACCCTTCTTCCTCAACCGGGATCGTTTGAAGCCGCATTTAAACTGCATTTTGGAAGTTTAAACTTGGGGCACCATATCAGTCTATTATATGGAGAAAAATCCTGAAATATTTTCCTCAAAAAACACAATTTCTTTATGACTGAAGAAAGAAAGACATGAACATCTTGGATGACAAGGGGGTGAATACATTATCTGTAAATTGTTGTTCTGGTAGTGGACTTCTCTTTTAAGCAGTGTTGGGGAAAGTTACTTTTTAAAGTAATGCATTACAATATTGCGTTACTCTCTAATTACATTAGTTATTTTTTATGGAAAGTAATGCATTACATTACTTTTGCATTACTTTTTAAATCCGGGCAGGGCTTGCTTGTTTGTTTTTAGTATAAAAAGTTTTATTTTTAGCAAATGTAAAAGCCCTTTCACACCAAAAAGTGAAATAAATAAGCCTAAGGCTGAAGGAAAAGTAAATTCACGTCTATACAGTAGAACTGTAGGAGAAGGAAGTTCAACACTCTTTAGCAATGAGAAAAATGAAGCACAAATGTTAGTTTTGCTTATTAGTATAGTTGAATTGGATCAACAAATGTCAGCAGCAAAGACATTGGTAAATAAAATGGAATTAAATACATACTTTTTGAAGAAGTAACTCAGATATTTTCTTGTACATTAAAAAGTAATGCGTTACTTTACTAGTTACTTGAAAAGAGTAATCTGATTATGTAACTTGCGTTACTTGTAATGCGTTACCCCCAACACTGCTTAAGTCATGTTGTGACTGACTAAAAGACACAAACTATGACTAAAAGAAAAATCGGTGACAAAATTAACACTGGGGCAGAATGAGCTGTGCCTGGACGAAATGAAGCTGCATTCTTCACATCTTTACCTAATGAATGAAATGCGAGAGATTAATGTTAATGAACCTTCAAACAAGCAAGTCTCTGTTAGTACCACCTGCTTAATTTCTAGACGATCACTAGAACAAAAAAGTACAACAGTAAACATGAAAATAAGTTGTTTTTTTTTTTTGCCGTCATTCTTTCAAATTAATGATATTTACTTTGATATTTTATTTAATCTAATAACATTCAGACATTTGGCATAAGTGTCCAAATACTACTAACCTCTAAAGAAAGATGCATCTAAGTACCACCGAAAACCACCCAAAATTAATCAGACTCACAGTGATTTTCTTCATTAGTAAATAATGAAGTGAACTGCTGTCTTACCTTTAAACAGATCTCTCTCATAGACTGGATCACTGGTCTCCTCACTCACGGCGTTCTTGAGTGTGCAGGTGTAGAAGTTGTCTGGATTTCTTTTGTTTTCGACTGTGATGAACTCTCCTGTCCGATTGTGCGGTGAGCCCTTCAGTATTTTTCCAGTAGAATTCTTCCAGATGATTGTTTCACTGTATTTGCATATTAAATACACAACATCAGGGTTTTTATCACTCCTATGTATTTGTATCACAGGTTTGGGGACCGGCGCTGTGGAAGAAAAAAGAAAAACTTAAATGATACTATCAGACTGTAATATTATAGTATTTTGATACAAATCAAATTTTTTACACACACTCATAACCTGGTAAAATGTGACATTTATACCACGATGATTGCAGTACATTAAAAAAAATGTTATTGTCTAAAAAAACAATAACAATGTTGGTTTCTCCCTTCTGTGCCCATATATGGTTTTTTCTGTTCCTGTCCTTGTTAAGTAATTTATTAGTTAATCACCCTCACCTGTCCTTGTATCATTAGCACCTTTATATAAGTTGTATTCAGTTCAGTGTTGTTCGTCTGATCTTAAAGTTATGTTGGTGTGTGATTCCCTGCCCTTCCTGTCTGGTTTTACCAATTGTGGATTTTATTGAAGACCTGTTGTTATATTTCATTTTCGTGCGCCTCCTTCCACACACAACTGTGACACTGTGTTCCACAACAGAACCTGATTTTACCAAGTACGACATGTTCCTGGATCAACATCCTTGTTGACCCTGGAACAACATTGTGATTAATCAATCAGATTTGAAAAAACAGTTTATAGTTTTTTGTGAAGTTTAGGCTTACAATCAGTGTTTGGTGCTTGTACATCAGTGTCATTCATCTATCATTTCCACTGATTTTAGGGATTACTCATGGTTAGGTTTAGGTGTAGGGATGTGGTCAAGATTAAAATATGTTTACCCAGGAACACATATAACTCAGTAAAATCAGGACTTGCATGTTCCACATCTGCTAAATAAAATAGGCTGAATACAGGTTAATATTTCTGAAATAAATATTTCTGTGGAACGCATTAGTTTGCACAGAGGAAAGCCCAATCTAGGACCTGCCCTGTACAGTTTAAGAATCTGTACTGCTATAGCAGCAGAGAACGACTATTATTTTGTTAAACAGAACTGAAAAACAACAAGACGACATCACAGGTTCTGGTTGACCAATTGGCAGAAAGCTGCGTCTCATGACTGCCCACATGTAAAAAACTAATTTTGTCGTTTAGCCATTTTCTACCCGTGAACCCAAAAAAAAACCTATCATGGTATTCTTGGAAGTACTTGATACACCATTGTATTTATCAAAATATAGTAAAGTACCATGATATCACAATCTGACACAATTACATTACAGTTACAGTATTAATATTATTGAATATAATAATCAATATCCACTCACCTTTAACTTTCAAGCTGAATCTTTGTTCCTGCTCTTTACTGTTGATGTCAATGGTGTAAACTCCACTATGTTCAACAGCTAAATTAGTTATAGTGATTTGTCCAGTTTTCTCATCAAGAGTTGTGATGTGTTTGAATCTCGGATTCGGGATGTTAAAACCATCATCATCCCATTCAATCACCTTAACAACACTTCCATTGCTGCTTCTCTGTTTCCAAATAATGCTGCTGACTGAAGGATTTATGTTGGTTGGACGAAAAGACACTGTGTCACCCACTGCTTTCATCTCATCTTTACCTTATGTATAAAATATAAGAGAAAACTGTTAGTGTTCAACAAGCAAGTATCTGTCATTGATTAGTCATTCATAATTTGTGTACAATTAGGCTAAACTATAATATCATTTTAAAATAAACTACTTTAGAGTCCACAAAACCGATGAGCAATCTTTGATAAAACGTTAAAAAACCTCATGTACCTGAAACAGCTTCTGTGGTGATAAACACAACGCAGATGGTGACCAACATTTTTACACAAACGATATGTTAATGCTCTTCTGTTTTGCTGTAAATGTCTTTTACACACCCAAAACCAGTGAAGTGTAAGAACAGAGTATATATAGGGGAAGTTCAAAAACAGAAACCACAAACAGCAGATGCTATCGGTTGCTTACTGCTGCTGTTTTGTGTGACTCAAGTGTGGTGGAAGACCACCAACCATGACCTACATTATGCACCTTACAAGGGTCAAGGACAGCAGGCTTCTCTTTTGACACAGCGGTGCCAAAAGTAGTGTAATTCACATGTATGTATTGTATTAAAAACTGTAAAAGAAACACATTTGTTTAGAAGATTTTTAATACAAATAAACACAAGTCAGCTGTGATACCTAACTGGAGTACAGGATGATTGCAAAAGACCACTAAACCAGCTGCCTTGCCTTGACTTCATACTAAATTTCTGTTGCATACTCTAAAATGCATACTCAAAATCACTTGCAGAACATGAATTTTGTCAGCTATGCAAATATGTCTTCATGCAAAAAAAAAAAAAAAAAAAGAGAGATGAACTTTGTTTACAAAGTGTGTATTAATAATAACCAACTCTTTACTAGCGCAACACTGGTTTGCCAAACGAGAAGTTTGTATATGTTGTAATGCAGTGGTTGGGTGTTTTAAGCCGCCGTTCAGTCTGTTTTCCACACATGAGATGAGAAATGGCTTGGAATGCTCCGAAACAATCACAAGTACAAGAGAGTGTGTGTCGCAGCCCTTGGCTTCATGAATATGAGGCAGAGAGTCTCTAACGGGTGCAGTTGATTTTATTATCCTGCAACCAGCATAAGCACTGTGAAACTAAAAGTAAACACACAAATAGCTGGTTAAATAAGCCTTTGGCATAAAAAATTTACAAATTTACAAATAAATCTTCACACCTTTTACAGTGCATCATCATGCATTTGTACATATGCCATGCACATTAAATGACCCTTAAAGCTATTTAAAACTAATAACACATAAACAATAATTTGATCTGTAAACACATCAAACTTTTCTATTAAAGGATAAACAACAAAACTAAATTTCAAAAACAGTCAATGTAGAAATGTTACATCATTAAAGATTTTCCATCTCTTAAACAAGGAACCAAAAAAAAAAAAAAAATACACACCTCGCTCCGCTCACCAAGGGTGCAAACTTTAAACTTGCTGCTTCCTGATGTAGATGTTAACTTTAAGGTCTCTGGGCTAAACAACACACAAATGTGGACATAAGGCAATGCAACTTAAACAGTGTTACAGTGCACAGCACCAAAATTACACAAACTGAGTTTACTTAAATATGTACTGAGCTTCTTGGACAAGAGAAATCTGAACAGTGAAACTGTTGATGGGCTATACAGGTTCCGGGGCTCACAGCCTCAAACCCAATCACATGAATGACCTGACTGTGAAGGATTACCTCTAGCGACCTCTAGTGGCCACTTACAGTGTGTGCTTTAAATACAAATACACGCTGATATAATTTATTGACATAAAAATAATTTATTTTCTCTGAATTAGTGTCGATGTATTCACTTAATGATCCTTTAACTGAAAACTTTCCAGGAGTTTAACGGTTTAAGACGAACTGAGTGCAAATATGTGATCCTGGACCACAAAACCAGTCACAATGGTAATTTTTCGGAAATTGAGATTTATATATCTGAAAGCTAAATAAATAAGCCTTCCATTAATATATGGTTTGTTATGATAGGACAATACTTGGCCGAGATACAACTACTTGAAAATTTGAAATCTGAGGGTGAAAAAAAAAAACAAAATACTGAGAAAAATCGCATTCAAAGTTGTCCAAATGAAGTTTTTGACAATGCATATTACTAATCAAAAATTAAGCTTTGATATATTTACGATAGGAAATGTACAAAATATCTTCATGGAACATGATCTTTACTTAATATCCTAATGATTTTTGGCATACAAGAAAAATCTATAATTTTGACCAATACAGTGTATGTTTGGCTTTTGCTACAAATATACCCGTGCTACTTAAGGCTGATTTTGTGGTCCAGGGTCACATATAGATAGACATAATGATTTTTTTTATATATAGAATTTTATACAGTACAGATTGTCAAAGCAACTTTACAGTGTTAAACAGGAAAATAGTGTGTCGGTAATGCAGAAGGACAATAGTAATCCCAAACCTGCTTCCTTTTGCTTTTTAAAGTATTATGTATTGAAATTACTAATTTTTTTTTTTTTTTTTTTTTTTTACCACTCTGCCAGAAAAATGAAAAATGATGATGAAAGATGATGATAGGCCAGATCTTTCTTACTAGGGGGCGCTCTGTTGTGTTAAATGGAAGTCAGTAAAGGATACACATAGCCTACACAGTTCAGTTGCTCTCTTTAATGCTGCTAAACTAAGGCCTGGTTTCACAGACAGGGCTTAGACCAATTAGGCCATATTGTAGTTCAATTAGGACATTAAGTAATTGTTTATAGCGTGCCTTACAAAAAACATTACTGGTGTGCATCTTGAGACAAAACAAAGGCACTGATGTATTTTAAGATCAGTCAGTGCAAGTTTCTTATAGTTGAAACAGCTTAGACTTAGATTTTAGTCTGGGACTTATAGGCCTTGTCTGTGAAACCAGGGGTAAATGTGCTAAGCAAACTAAATTAATTTGCTGACTTATCCACAACACTGTGTGTGTGTGTGTGTGTGTTATACAATTTAATTGTCTTTATACAGCATGTTTTTCTGTTCATCGTTCCCTGAAGACACTCGGAATCTCCTTCTGAATTTGAATTTTAATGATCCTTTTAAGTCTTAACACATTTTACTTTTGACAGAGGGTTTTATTCCAAATTATTTATATTACATTCAGTGTATACTATTTTAGTAGTTCATGCATTACCTGAGGACAAAAAAAAAAAAAAAAAAAATCCCAACAACCTCACTGCAACAACAACAAAAAATGCATCCTCTGCTCTTCAAAATCTTGGTCAAAAGTAAAATAAAGCAGAACATTTTGTTAAAATGTATTGCCTTTTATACATATCTTATACTTGTTTTGCTTGGGCTGAATTTCCATTTGTTTGTGCAACTATACAAACCTGAACAAATCAGGCTTCAGTATCAGAGTAAACAGGAGTTTCCCATAAGTGTACAACGGGATAGGCCATTCAAAAGAGAACTAAAATCTTTAGTTGATGATTCTGCGTAACCTTCAACTCCCTGATCACACACTTTCTGTTCTCTTTTCTGTTTTTAAGGTCGGAAATTAATTCTGTCTCTTCAAGCTGATTGTGAAAAGGAACATTTGCTGTTTTCAGAAGAGCAATGAACTGCCAATACAGTCTCATATTTTTATTCCTCTGTGGATTTTCTGCACTCACTGGTAAGTTATGATTTAGTTTTGTTTAGATATTTTAATAATCTGAAGCAAAATGCCCCTTTCACTTGCAATTTATGGGATTTTACTGTTGATCTACAATCTTTACTGTAAATCACTGTAAATCATTTTGTTTTGTTTTGTCACTTTTGTTTACATGCAAAGGTTTCTAAGGTGTGTATTAAATGAAACATATTGTTTTTATGGCCAGTAATGGCAGAATAGAATAGTTTTTGTCTAAGGTTAGTGTCTAAACAGAAATTGACTTTTAAAAACAAAATCACCCTGAGAAATATTTGTTCTCTATAATGTTTGTTTATTCCTCAAAGTAAACCACATATGAGAGCATGAATCCCGCTGAGTTTTATTAAATGCTACTATCATCTTCTTACAGTCTCAACAAAGACATGTGGAAAAGAGCTTCTAGAGGGAACGTCCTGCACCATCAACCTGAAAACAAAAAACAATGAAAAACCTAATGAGATAAAATGGATCCATCTCTCTAGTGGTGGCTTAATTCATAGGAAAAATGGGAAGATCAAGACGAACACTCTAGGTGTAACAATGGAAGATGATGGATCATTAACATTTGAAAGTGTTTGTCTGAAAAACACCGGCAAATATACATACAGTGCTTTTAATAATGATGGTACAGAGATTGGTACTAGAGAAGAGGAAATTAATGTTTATGGTGAGACGACAAATATTTGTACCCTTATAACACAATGCAAATAATAGCAAAATAAAACCATATATTTCTAGGTAGCTCCAGGAGTAGGAAATAACCGCCATGTTTCTGTCACAGCAAAGGCTCCTAAACCTACCGTGACGTTTGACTGTGATGCTGATGGGAACGCTGTGCTCACCTGTGACATTGGAAACCGTACAGATCTGACTGTATCCTGGTATAAAGAAGACAAAATCATCCAGAATGACAAAAACCCTCAACTGCTCTTGACATCTGCTCAAGTACAGGAGAATAAACCGTACTCATGCAGAGTAAGCAATCCTGTCAGCAGTGAGCAAAGTGACAGCATTACAGTATCATGTAAGTCATTCTTATTTCACATGCTTCTCATTCTTCAATGTATTGACTTTCATTACTTATTCAATATTTAATCATTAAGTTTTAAAAGATGCTCTTCAACCATCTAAGTAAACCACAAATGAGTGTGTGAACTTTAAGTTTTATTAAATGCTAATTTAATCTTCTTACAGTCTCAACGGAGACATGTGGAAAAGCTGTCAGCAGTGAGCAAAGTGACAGCATCACAGTGCCATGTAAGTCATTCTTGTTTCACATGCTTCTCATTTTTCAGTGTATAGACTTTGTTATAATTATTTATTTAATAGTTAATCTTTATCTTTTTAAAAAATGCTCTTCAACCATCTAAAGTAAACCACATATGAGCATGTGAGCCCTGTTAAGTTGTATTAAATGCACAGGGGTTCTGTGAATTTAGTTTGAACATTCGGATTTGTGTTTAAGGTTTTGAGAAAATGAGTGATAGTTTCAAAAAATGTGTTTTAACAATTCAGAAAAACTGTAATACAACTGCACATTTTAATTTGAATAATCTTAATATTTTAAGGCAGCACAAAGACTTTTAATATCAATTTTAAAATCAGTTTTAAAAAAGATGCTCTTCAACCATCTAAGTAAACCACAAATGAGTGTGTGAACTCTAAGTTTTATTAAATGCTAATTTAATCTTCTTACAGTCTCAACAAAGACATGTGGAAAAGAGCTACTGGAGGGAACGTCCTGCACCATCAAACTGAAAACAAAAACCAATGAAAAACCTAATGAGATAAAATGGATCCATCTCTCTAGTGGTGGCTTAATTCTTAGGAAAAATGGGAAGATCAAGACAAACACTCTAGGTGTAACAATGGAAGATGATGGATCATTAACATTTGAAAGTGTTAATCTGAAAAACAACGGCAAATATAGATACAGTGCTTTTAATGATGATGGTACAGAGATTGGTACTAGAGAAGAGGAAATTAATGTTTATGGTGAGACGACAAATATTTGTACCCTTATAACACAACGCAAATAATAGCAAAATAAGACCATATATTTCTAGGTAGCTCCAGGAGTAGGAAATAACCGCCATGTTTCTGTCACAGCAAAGGCTCCTAAACCTACTGTGACGTTTGACTGTGATGCTGATGGGAACGCTGTGCTCAGCTGTGACACTGGAGACCGTACAGATCTGACTGTATCCTGGTATAAAGAAGGCAAAATCATCCAGAATGACAAAAACCCTCAACTGTTCTTGACATCTGCTCAAGTACAGGAGAATAAACCGTACTCATGCAGAGTAAGCAATCCTGTCAGCAGTGAGCAAAGTGACAGCATTACAGTATCATGTAAGTCATTCTTATTTCACATGCTTCTCATTCTTCAATGTATTGACTTTCTTTACTTATTCAATATTTAATCATTACGTTTTAAAAGATGCTGTTCAACCATCTAAGTAAACCACAAATGAGTGTGTGAACTCTAAGTTTTATTAAATGCTAATATTATCTTATTACAGTCTCTACAAAGACATGTGGAAAAGAGCAACTAGAAGGAACCTCCTTCACCATCAAACTGCCAACAAGAAACAATAACAAATCTAATGATATCATGTGGATCCATCTCTCTAGTGGTGACTTTATTTACAGGAATAATGGGAAAATCTGGAAAAATACTCCAGGTCTAACAATGGAAAATGATGGATCATTAACATCACGCAATGCCAGTCTGACGAACACCGGCAAATATAGATACACTGTTTTTACTGACGAAGATATACAGATTGATGATGGAGAAAAGGAAATTACAGTTTATGGTACAAGGACAAATATTCATACATTTACCCCATAATAACAAAATATGTATATTTCTATAGTAGTTCCAGAAGTAGGAAATAACCACAATGTTTCTGTCACAGAAAAGGCTCTTAAACCTACTGTAATGTTTGACTGTGATGCTGATGGGAACGCTGTGCTCACCTGTGACACGGGAAACCGTACAGATCTGACTGTATCCTGGTATAAAGAAGACAAAATCATCCAGAATGAAAAAAACCCAAAACTGCTCTTGACATCTGCTCAAGTACAGGAGAATAAACCGTACTCATGCAGAGTAAGCAATCCTGTCAGCAGTGAGCAAAGTGACAGCATCACAGTGCCATGTAAGTCATTCTTGTTTCACATGCTTCTCATTCTTCAATGTATTGACTTTATTATAATTATTTATTTAATAGTTAATCTTTATCTTTTAAAAAAATGCTCTTTAACCATCTAAAGTAAACCACATATGAGCATGTGAGCCCTGTTAAGTTGTATTAAATGCACAGGGGTTCTGTGAATTCAGTTTGAACATTCGGATTTGTGTTTAAGGTTTCATTTCAAAAAATGTGTTTTAACAATTCAGAAACACTGTAATACAACTGCACATTTTAATTTGAATAATCGTAATATTTTAAGGCAGCACAAAGGCTTTTAATATCAATTTATTATTTTTTTTTCAGTGTTCGTTACTCTACATCAAATTCATCAAAACTATGAAATAACACAAATTTAAGTTTGGGAATTATGTGCTGACCAAAAAAGTTACAATAGCAAAATAAATAGGATTATTAACTTGAAAAGAATGAGAAAACACTTCCTTTTTTTTATTGCAAAGGTTGTGCGTTCATCCATATCTTAGTAGGTTTAGAGTCAAAATTTTTATTTAACAAAGACTTATTCAATCAAGCACTGATTTGTTGGTTTTAAATATCTTGTTCAAAATTGTCTTAAATTAGAATTGTTTTGTGACATTCAAGTATGGTGAACACAGATTTGAACTGAATCATTGTATTGTATTCTCATTTTCTATAATTGTTTATTTCTCATAGTAAACCACCTATGAGTGCATGAATCTTGCTGAGTTTTATTAAGTGCTAATATCATCTTATTACAGTCTCAACAAAGACATGTGACAAAGAGCAACTAGAGGGATCGTCCTGCACCATCAAACTGCCAACAAGAAACAATAACAAATCTAATGATATCATGTGGATGCATCTCTCTAATGGTGACTTCATTATCAGGAACAATGGGAAGATCAGGAAAAACACTCCAGGTCTAACAATGGGCGAAGATGGATCATTAACATTACACAATGTTAGTCTGAATAACGTCGGCAAATATAGATACACTGTTTTTAATGCTGAAGGTACACCGATTGATGCTGAAGAAGAGGAAATTAAAGTTTATGGTAAGTGGACAAATATTCATACCTTTTCCCCATCATAACAAAATAAGACTGTATATTTCTACAGTAGTTCCAGAAGTAGAAAATAACCACCGTTTTTCTGTCAGCAAAGGCTCCTAAACCTACTGTGACGTTTAATCGTGATGCTGATGGGAACGCTGTGCTCACCTGTGACATTGGAAACCGTACAGATCTGACTGTATCCTGGAATAAAGAAGACAAAATCATCCAGAATGACAAAAACCCTCAACTGTTCTTGACATCTGCTCAAGTACAGGAGAATAAACCGTACTCATGCAGAGTAAGCAATCCTGTCAGCAGTGAGCAAAGTGACAGCATTACAGTATCATGTAAGTCATTCTTATTTCACATGCTTCTCATTCTTCAATGCATTGACTTTAATTTATTTATTCAACCATCTAAATTATGATCTTTTGGGCTTTTGAATAGAAATGAACTGAACTGGTTGTTGGTCCGGCTGTTTCCTGTTTTTGCTGCATGAAACAATAAAAATAAAGCAACAGTATTTTCCAGCAACACATTGACTGTGTAGTGTGTGCTAACTGATATCAAAGATATCTCAGAACATGGAATCATATTTCACATTACCAGTCAAAAAGTTTGTCAAAAGTTACACTTATTCACTCTTTGGAAAAAAAAAAAAAATGTGCATTTTAATTTGAACAATCTTACATTTTTAAGTCAGCAAAAATGATTTATACGTTTCAAAATGAAGAGTAAATTCAATCAACTGTGTCCAGTGGTTTGACTTATACTGTGCATTTTGCAGACTGTCTCATGAAATAACTACGGCCCATAAACTGTATTATGCATGATGCACTTTTTAGGATTTTTATCAGCTTAAAATAGTTGTTTTTTAATTACACACTTATTTTTTATTTATTTCATGACGTCTGTTCTTGTTTCATCATGTAAAGGCCCTTAAACTCTTAATATGTGTTCTCGTGGTCTGTAGCCAATGCAAGAAGCAACAACAAAGAGACGTCTTCGTAACCTCTAATATGAGCATTTGTATTTTCAGCAAAAGGGAAACTGTTTGAACTTTAAAGCTTCTTGTTCACACAACAATCCTCTACTGTCATCAGCGTATTTTAAATGCCAAATTGTAAACATTTATTTAGCAGATGCTTTGATTCAGAGTGAAATAATAGCAATAATAATAGTTATATAAATATAATTAGAAATTACTTAATAGATCTATAAAGGTATCTTCACAAAACTATTTATTTGTCATATTTAACCAGCTTACAACAGAAATGCAAAACCATTTGCCACAGTTTCCTGTAATAACATATACATTAGATTAATAAACAGATCTAAAACCAGATTTAAACAAGCTAATAGATCCTGTATACAGGCTGTATGGTTACAAGGCTGTAATCACAGATGGACCAATAGTTTAGTTTAAAAAATGGTTAAGGAAATTATGGGTCTAATTCCAATTGGTGTTACCTATCAGCAAGTAGGTAAGCACAACAAAGCTTTATTTAAAATCAAAAAATACTCAGGAATCCACTTTCAGGAAAGCAGTTAAACGGATTATACTAACATGTTCGCACTACATATAATAGATCAAATCTAGTACAGTCTACATCAGGGTGTCCCCAGTGGTGGGTTTCTGAGTTATTGAAAAGTTAATCATTAAATCGAATGCCAAATTGAAATGAGGAAGAACAAATCATTTAAATAAAACTGAAATTGTAATATAATTTATAAACACACTTATTGATAGATATAGTTTTCATGAGATGCAATGTTCAGGTCAAATCGCAACAAATATATGAAAAAAGATTTTTTTAGCCAAGTCGTGCATGCCTTAGAATTTTAAAATGAAAACAACATGAAGTACTTAAAAATATAAACACAAAATATAACACACAAAATATAATTGCATGTGACCATTACCCAACATGCAAGAACCATGAAAATGCACAATGTTACATAATTGAAATATTAACTCACAGGGTAAATATTTTACTCCTCTAACATCTGAAAATGGCAATATTATGAACGTCTTGTCTTTGATATCTTTCAGAGGATACCTTTCGGATGAGTTCAGGGTGAGGAATCTTCAAATCTTCAGCTCCAGATCCTGACAAAACAGATTTAAACAGAGTGAAAACTGCTTATTACAAGTGACGACCTGAGACTTGCCTAAACACACACAAATCACTTTATGAATGTGAATTTTTGATGTATTTGACAGATGATTCAATGTTACTGTTTATTGGTTCATTCCTTTGCCTTGGTATCTTAATTAAACAGAAATAAATTAAACAGTAGTTGTCAGAATTATTAGCAATTATGATCAAAGGCTGTGAAACAAAAATCCGATCTGTATTGTTTATCCTTTTTCTGCTTACATTCAAAAAAAATAAAAAATAAAAAAAAAGATAATCATTTTTTTTAACAAGTAAAACAAATGACAGTGGAGGGAAAGCACTATGAAACTAGAAATGAGCATATTCCCATTCATATTTACAATTTTAGCACACCGCGGTGACTACGAAAATGAAGTTATCCAGCCATGTCTTCCTGTTTCATAAGGTTAGAAATATGAGGAACACAAAGGCCAAATTCTCTTAATCATTAGAAAAGTCTTGAAAAAAAAAAAAAAAAAAAAAAACATTTCTCACCACATGTGGTTTGGGAGGGTTTCAAGAAAAGAAAATGCTCTCTTCTGAAGAATCTAAGGATCCTCAAATGCAAACTGTGTGTGTTTTGCTTCAAGAGAGCAACCATACATTCCTGTTGTTTTACTTTCTTTCTTTCATTTGTTCATTTATTAATGTATAATCATTTATTATTGAATCACTTTTTTATTACATTTAATCATAGTCATTTGTAATAATCAAAGTCATTTATATACTTGTTTTATTGATTCATTTATTGATTGGTCGTTTATGTCATATTATGTGTCATATGTCATATTTTTTTCCATTGTTGTTTAGTCTTATGACTGTGTGGTTTCTAGGGCTGTATGTCTTCATAAATAAGAGATGTGTTGTTGGGATGTATGGGATGTTGTTGTGAAAAGGTTTAGTGTAACAGTACTTCTTGTATTTTTGGTGGTCATACAAAGTCTCAGCATTGAAACATAAACAACTAAGATTATTCAATAAACCGCTCCTTTTTATCATCACGCATCTCCTGCTTCTGCTCTTCACTGGCTTCTTGGCTGATAGAAGACTGTTAAAGGAGAAGTTCACTTCCAGAACAAAAATTTACGGATAATGTACTCACCCCCTTGTCATCCAAGATGTACAATGTTAGTCGTAAAGAAATTATGTTTTTTGAGGAAAACATTTCAGCATTTTTCTCCATATAATGGACTGATATGGTGCCCCGATTATGAACTTCCAAAATGCAGTTTAAATGCAGCTTCAAATGATCCCAAATGCGGTTGTAAACGATCCCAGCAGATTGTTACAAAGAAGGGTCTTATCTAGCGAAACAATCGGTTATTTTCATTTAAAAAAATTTAAGATTTTTAAAGTCTTGTCTTACTCTGCTGAACTCTGCTTTTTTCCGGTTCATGACAGTTAGGGTATGTGGAAAAACTCATCTCATGTTCTCCCTCAACTTCAAAATCATCCTATATCAAGGTTTTACCTTTTTTGTTAAGGGTGTTTGATCTCCTTTGCATGTTCACTTTGCAAAGACTGGGTCGGTACTTCTGCAGCAATGTAGGATGATTTTGAAATCATTTTTTAAGTTGAGGGAGAAAATACGATTGGAGTTTTTCGACATACCCTAACTGTCTTGAGGCAGAATACACAGAGTTCAGGGAGAGCAAGACAAGACGAGCGTTTGAGATTAAAAAGTATTTAAATTGTTTGTTTTTTTTTAAATGAAAATAACCGATGGTTATTCACTCCCCCACCCTCAATCCCTGCCGGACCTGGGACTCAAACCTGCAACCTTTTGATTACAAGCCCAACTCCCTAACCATTAGGCCATAGCTGCCCCATGAAAAAAAAAAGAAAGAAAGAAAGACACGAGCATCTTGGATGACAAGGGGGTGAGTACATTATCTGTAAATTTTTGTTCTGGAAGTGGACTTCTCCTTTAACACAGTTATGGATACCAAACAAACACTGGTTTTGGGTAACAGACAAGACTTGCTGTAAACAGGTTTTGGTTATTAGACAGTTTTGCTGAGTTGCTGTTCTGTTCCCAGACACAATAGGTATTTTATTTTTATGCATGGTCTAACACATTCAAAAACATTCTCCAGCATATTCATTTGTCAGACACTACTAGAACCTGCAATGGGACTGGGTTTTATTGTCATGAAACTAAACAATGAGCTTTTTAGCAGCAATCACTCAAGATGGGTTTGGTGCACATGGAGATGAAAAAAAAGTAACCCATGTATACCATCAAATATACTGCTGTATCTTTAATGTTGTGGTTAGATTTTTCTGCTAGAGGTCCTGAACATCTTGTTCAGATATACACAGCATCATGGATTTTATTAAAGATACAGATAAAAAATTTAATTCTGGCTCCCTCTGTTAGAAATCTTAAGGCCAAGGCTGACTCTTCCATCAGGATAATGCTCCACAAAATAAAAATATAGTTATTTATAAAGGTATCTTCACAAAACTATTTATTTGTCATATTTAACCAGCTTATACCAGGAAGGAAAAGCCTTTTGCCACAGCTTCCTGTAATAACATACTGTATGTATCAGATTTTAGTAAACAGATCTAAAACCAGATTTAAACAAGCTAATACATCCTGGGGGGGGATTTGAAGATCAGGGTACATTTAACTTATTTTGTCTTCTGCAAAACATGTAAGTATATTCTGTTGCTTTTGCACACACAAAAATTTTGTACCTTTTTGACAACAATTTGTCACTGCAGTACCCTTAAAAGGACATCGTTGTACCTTTTTTACCCCTAATAGGTACATATTAGTAGCTTAGAGTAGTAATATGTACCCTTAAGGTACTAATATATTAGGGGTGAAAAAAAGGTACAAAGATATCCTTTTGAAAAAAGAAAAACCGTTTTAAAAGACAAAACACTATGGTAGACTTACCATAACAAGTCGGTATAAACAGGAAAAGGATGATAAAAACCATGCTTATTGAAACAACAGCAATCCAAATGACAAATCCCCAGAAATCAGCTGAAAAGAAAATGTTAAGTTTATAAAACAAAGCCCACACACATTTAAATTATCAGAATTGAGGTTTAAAAAAAAACATTGCAATAGAGAGAGAGAGAGAGATAAAATTACCCTGCAATACTATGATATCATTTAAAACTGAACTGGTAAATGTCTTTTACAAACAAACGCGGAAGTGCAGAGGAAGTGCAAAAACAGAAACCACAAACATGTGGTTGGTGTTTCATTAAGTGTTCTGCATTTATTGCAGCTGTTTTGTGTAAATTCATGGCAAATGTTTAAAATATAATGAAAATAAGTCTTTGTGTGGAAAAGAGCCAGTTAAGATTTCAAATTTCAAAATGAATTGCAAAAACACCTAAAAAAAACTTGGTGTTTGTGCTTACGTTCTGTCCTCTAGTAAATGACATTTGAATTGATATTTTTTAACTAATTCTAATGCAATGACATTCAGATATTTTTAAGTGTGAATATGAATACTTGTTGAATGTAACTACAACTTCTGAAGAGAAAAGAGAAAATAAGAAATAAGTGATTTTCCTCTTTAGTAAATGATGTTGAAGTAAATCCCTGTCTTACCTTTAAACAGATCTCTCTCATAAACCGGATCACTGGTCTTCTCACTCACAGCGTTCTTGAGTGTGCAGGTGTAGAAGTTGTCTGGATTTCTTTTGTTTTCGACTGTGATGAACTCTCCTGTCCGATTGTGCGGTGGGCCCTTCAGTATTTCTCCAGCAGAATTCTTCCAGATGATTGTTTCATTGTATTCGCATATTAAATACACAACATCAGGGTTTTTATCACTCCTATCTATTTGTATCTCAGGTTTGGGGACTGGCGCTTTGAAAAGAAACAATGAAAAACTTCAATGATGGTATCAGACTGATATCATAGTATTTTAATACAAACCATAGCTAACACTAAAAAGCACCATTGTACTATCATGTTTTTTGGGACATGTACATGGTATAATGTTAATAACTTTTGTTTGCGTAATAATTTTTATTTTAAATTATTAGAATTACTAGCTTGTATTATAAGTAAAAAGATCATAACACATAAACAACTAATATTAATAAATATAAACATCAATATCGTCTCACCCAACACTTCCTTGCTCGATGCTAACGGTCTAATCTGATTCAATGATCTATGCTAAGCTATTAGCAAAAAAAGTGGAGTGTTCCTTTAAGTGTTCAGCATTTATTGCAGCTGTTTTGTGTAAATTCATAGCAAATGTTTAATATATAATGAAAATAAGTCTTTGTGTGGAAAAGAGCCAGTTAAGATTTCAAATTTCAAAATGAATTGCAAGAACACCTAAAAAACTTCCTTTTGTGAAATATTTGGCTGTTAAATGGTGTTTGTGCTGTCGTTCTGTCCTCTAGTAAATGACATTTGAATTTATATTTTTTATCTAATTCTAATGCAATGACATTCAGATATTTTTAAGTGTTGTGAAAGAAACAATTAAAAACTTCAATGATGGTATCAGACTGATATCATAGTATTTTAATACAAACCATAGCTTCCACTAAAAAGCACCATTGTACTATCATGTTTTTTGGAACATGTACATGGTATAACTTTGATAACTTTTGTTAGCATAATTATAGCTGTTTTAAATTACTAGAATTACTAGCTGTATTATATGTTAAGTAAAAACATCATAACACAGTAACTATTAATTAATACTGATAAATATAAAAATCAGTATCCTCTCACCCAACACTTCCAACTTGAATCTTTGTTCCTGCTCTTTAGTGTTGATGTCAATGGTGTAAACTCCACTATGATCAACAGTTAAATTAGTTATGGTGATTTGTCCAGTTTTCTCATCGAGAGTTGTGATTCCTCTGAATCTCAGATTTGGGATGACAAAACCATCATCATCCCATTCAACAGCCTTATAAACAATTCCACTACTACTCCTCTGTTTCCATATAATGCTGGTGACCGAAGGATTTATGTTGGTTGGACGAAAAGACACTGTATCACCCATTGCTTTTGTCTGATCTTCACCTAGTGAGTGAAATATGACATAAATGTTTTCCAGCAAGCAAGTATCTGTTATTCACTACACTCATTTATACTTTGCATATAATTAGGTTATACTCTAATATAATTTAAAATCAAACTGCTTTAGGGTCATCAAAAACAGAAATTGTGCAACCTTCAATAAAACTTTTTAAAAAATCATCTACCTGAAACAGCTTCTGTGGAGATAATCACAACGCAGATGGCAACCAACGTCAAGCATCGTAGAGACATTTTTGTTGTACAAAGGACACGTTAGTGGAATTTTCTTTTGTTTTGCTCTGAATGTCCTTTACACACCTAAGTATGATGAGGTGTAAAACAGGGTGTGAATACAGAGGAAGTTCAAAACAGAAACCACAAATACGCCATTGGATGCAGTTGGTTGTTACAGCTGCTGTCTTGTGTACGTACATGGCAAATGCTTGATATCTGACCCAAGTGTGCATCTATTTTTAGGAAGACCACCAACTACAAATTACACTATGCACTAAAATAATACATGAAAAATGTCCATTAAAGATAATGACAGGGAAGATCTCACTCGCCAGGGGCGCTCTGTTGTGTCAGAATGGACGTTAGTAGAGAAGATGCATATGCACAGTTTATCTGAACGAGAAAATGTGTAGCCTTTAATGCTCTTAAAGTGAATGTACGAAGCAAACTGTTTGATTAACTATGTTCATACTTCCCTGAAGACTCTCTAAGTCTCCTTCTGAATTCGAATGATTGCTTTAAATAAAAGTCTTAACACATTTGATGTTTGACATACAATTTTATTCAGAATGATTGACATTATATTCAGTGTATCCACCTTTCCTTCAACGCAAATAACAACACTCAAAAAAACGATAAAACTGTTTGTACTACAAACCAGCATGCTCATAATTAAGATAATACCTTAAAATAATATGGTAAGACACATCAATTTGCAATATTAAGCGGCAAAATGAGCTGTTTTGTACAGCTAAATATAGCTGGACTCAGATGAGACCAGAAGCCAGACCCATAAAATTTACAAATGGCCATGCCCACTCTTACAGGAAGAAACTATTTTAGTATGCATTCCTATAAATATACACACATTGTTAGCATAAAACAACTCTTTTAACAGGTAAAAAATTAAACAGAAAAGAAAAAAAAAAAAACATTTATACTCTTCATCCAAATCTTGGTCAAATGTAAAATGAAGCAAAACATTTTGTGAAAAATTGTTATTTATACATATTTTATGCTTTTTTTTCTTAATATAATACTTTTTAGTGGCTTATTTATGCATAGTCACCAGTGCTGGGTAGATTACTTGTAAACTGTAATCTGTTACTGATCCAAATTACACAAGAAAAAAATGGTAGTTTAGGTAATGAAATCAGACTACTTTTTAATCACTTTTAAATTTTTGACCTAACTGGTTTAACACTTTGATTTAAATATGATAATTCTGTACCATATTGGTATAAAAATACAAAGAGAGATAAATTATATTCCTGTATTCACGCCGCAACAGCTAAAGTCTGTCTACACTGGAAGCTACGAAGCGACCGTTGCAAATCACACTTTGTGTGAGCACGTCATAAATAGAATGCGGTAGCAGTTTATTGTCTGGGAATTGTCGTGTCGTGCCGCACCACTGAATTTTTTTTTTTTTTTTTTACATTTTTATACGGAAAGACTAAAACAGAATTTATTTTAAAACATACAGCACTGAAAATTCTTGATTGTTTTATTTACTTCAAAAATATTTTTTTTTATGGTGAATGAAATAAGCACACTGGCCTAAATACTGTATTTTGTAATTTTCCATTATGCAAAATGACACATGAATTGGCACCAAAATACTGTGGGGGTTGACACACGACCACTGACATTTGCTCATGCAACCTATTTTTAGACTATAGTAAAACACCAGTTACCATAAATAGTGTTTCCTTTAATTAATAAAAAGATGCCATCTCACAAAGTTCCATTATAATCTGCACAATGAATATATCGTGCATACACTCTGTTTGTTTCACTGCATGAAAAACTGTGTGGCTTGAGAACCGTGTCAAGTGTCAATAAATGCGTAAGAGTTTGCAGCCTCGATTTGATTTGTCTGCATAACCGACATCTAGTTGATGATTCTGCATAACCACCAACACCCTGATCGCAGTCTTTCTCTTCTCTTTTCTATTTCTGCGAATGGAAATAGTTTCTGTCTCCTGGAGCTGATTGTGAAAAGGTTTTGAAACATTTGCCGTTTTCTAGCAATGAGCTGCCAATACCGTGTCGTATTTTTATTCCTCTGTGGAGTCACTGCATTCTCTGGTAGGTTATGGCTTATTTTGTGTTGATATGTTAATAATCTCAACTCTTTCAGTTTAGAGACTTTACTGTGGGTCCAAAATATGTTTTGTTGTTGCGATTAAAAGTTATAATTTGATTTAAAAAAAAAAAATTATATCGTAAGTAATCCAACATTACTATTTCTTCTCATGCATACTGTGTTATACAGTGTCAACTCATGATAGTATATAAATCACTGTAAATAATGTTTTTTCAGTTAACTTAAAAATGTTGTCCTACTTAATTTAGGAACATCTAAATTCACTTTTTGTGGGGAAGATCAGGTCAAATAACTTATAAGGCAACAATTGCACTTTTACAGTCAAATCAACAAATTTAGTGATGTTATTATGCAAACTGCTGCAATGAGAGTCATCTACCTTTAATAGTAGACACTTACAGAAAGTCCAAAATATTGACTTTTTTGAGGAGATAAAATGTATGGCTAATAATTTTTTTGCAATTAAACAAGTCTCTTTCTGCCAGTGTTCAACATTACATAAGAAATCTTGTGGTTACATTTGATTTGTTACTCAACTTTGAGAATCAAATTAGCACAGTGGTAAAGGGCTGTTTTTTTTTCCATCTGTTTTGTGAAAACTGAACTTTCCAGTGTTGTTGCAAAATAAAACTGACTCTCACCAAAGTGGAGAAGCAGGAACTCTGCACTGTGCCTGTTGTTGTACAACTCTAGTGCCTTTAAATGTGCTATAAAAATACATTTTGACTTTTGACATGCAGTAAAATTGTAGGGGAGACCAAGACTTTTCTTTTGTTTGTTTGTTTTTTCCTATGATGAACATTTAACATCCAAGGAACATTTTCATTCCACAAATAGATAGTCAGAAAAGATTCTTTATTAAAATGTTCTTCATACTTGTTTTTCAGCAAAATGGTTCTGACTGAAAAATGAAACTGATATATATTAATTTATTTATTTATTTTTTATTTTTTTGACTGAAAAATGGTTTTGACTGAAAGGTTCTTTGGTGAACCAGCTTTTTTTCTAGGGCATCGACACAAAAACCTTCTGAAACCTTTTTTTAGTCTCACAGAGAAATCTGTATATCAGTAAGCAAGGTTTTTTAAAAAAAAACGTCTTATTTAACAGTTGCTTTTTTAATCAGGCACTGATTGGTTGGTTTCAAATATCTAGTTCAAAACTGTCTTAAAATGAAATTGAAGTATCATAATATGTTAATATAATATAACCTATAAAATAGGTGAACACAGATTTGAAGACAGATTTGAACTTAAACATTCAAAATCATTTTTTTAATGTTGGGTCAGGGAATATATGTTGTGAATTTTTTTTCACTATTTATTTATTTATTTATTTATTTTAATTTCTGAAAAGGAAAAGGAAAAGGAAAGGACGTGACATGTGGCCAAGTATGGTGACCCATACTCGGAATTTGTGCTCTGCATTTAACCCATCCAAGTGCACACACACAGTAGTGAGTAGTGAACAAACATGCACACACACACCCGGAGCAGTGGGCAGCCATATTGTTATCGCTGCGGCGCCCGGGGAGCAGTTGGGGGAATCTGTGCCTTGCTCAAGGGATTCACCTCAGGCGTGGTATTGAGGGTGGAGAGAGTGCTGGTTATTCACTCCCCCCACCTCCAATCCCTGCCGGACCTGGGACTGGGACAGTCTTTTGATTACAAGCCCAACTCCCTAACCATTAGGCCACGGCTGACCCCAAACAGCTAACTGTTTCCACCCCGTCCAATCTGTCAGCCATAATCATGATTTAGTTTGATTTTGTTATCAGGATTACCCTCTTACCTGTTTAATGATTTCTGTTGATATTCTGATGAAAAGTCTGAATATGCTTTCTAATGCAGGTCCCCATTTGTAACAGCATATCCAATACGTTTTGATGACAGGTCCTGCTGTTGTAGGAGTCAGTGTGTGTTAAATGAACTGTATCATGTATCAAAGTTATCTAAAAAGAAATCCACCCTGAGAAATATTCATTCACTATAATGTTTTGTTTATTTCCCATGGTAGACCACATATAAGCACATGAACCCTGTAGAGTTTTATTAAATGCTAATATCATCTTATTACAGTCTCTGCAAACACATGTGGAAAAGAGCTACTAGAAGGAACATCCTGCACCATCAAACTGAAAACCTCTGAAAGACCTACAGAGATCAAATGGGCCCATCTCTCTAGTGATGCCTTCATTGAAAAGAAAAGAGGGAAGATCAAGAATAATAAAATAGATGGGGAAATAGGCGAAGATGGATCATTAACATTTAGAAGTGTTAGTCTGAAGGACACCGGCAAATATAAATACACTGCTTTTAATATTGATGGTACAGAGATTGGTGCCGGAGAAGAGGAAATAAAAGTTTATGGTAAGAGGACAAATATTCATACTCTTCCACCATAATAGCAAAATAAGTCTGCATATTTCTACAGTAGTTCCTGTAGTAGGAACTAAACACCATGTTTCTGTCACAGCAAAGGCTCC
Source organism: Cirrhinus mrigala (assembly GCA_036247105.1). Classification (NCBI taxonomy): domain Eukaryota; kingdom Metazoa; phylum Chordata; class Actinopteri; order Cypriniformes; family Cyprinidae; genus Cirrhinus; species Cirrhinus mrigala. The sequence goes on along the minus strand of CM070007.1, from coordinate 39,793,170 downwards.
TAAACCTACTGTAAAGGACAACTGCAAAAATGGGGAAGCTACACTCACCTGTGACATTGCAGACCATACAGATTTGACCGTATCCTGGTATAAAGAAAACAAAATCATCCAGAATGAAAAAAACCCTCAACTGCTCTTGACATCTGCTCAAGTACAGGAGAATAAACTGTACTCATGCAGAGTAAGCAATCCTGTCAGCAATGAAAAAAGTGACAGCATTACAGTATCATGTAAGTCATTATTATTTCACATGCTTCTCATTCTTCAATGGACTGAGTTTGTTTCATTTTTAAGGATTTTGAACAGCTTAAGATAGTTTAATGATCATCTTACAGGTGCTACAGGTGAAAGCCCAGTTCCTCGTAAACTCTTTGGCATTGATTTTTGGATCATGGTGAGCATTTTAGCAGGTTCAGGAGCCATTCTGCTACTGCTAATATGTGTTCTCGTGTTCTCTAGCCAACGCAAGAATCGGCAAAAAGGTAAGAGACATCTTCATCACCTCTGAAATTATACTGTTTGAGCATTTCAAACTGTGAAGCTGTGGCTGTTCTTGTTAAGCTTTAAAAGTTCACACCACAATCCTCCACAGTCATCAGCGTATGTAAATGCCAAATCGGAAACTTACATTATTCATTTAGCAGATGCATTTATCAAATGCTAAATAATTTTACCATTTTTACCAATACCATTTTATCATTTAGCTGATGCTTTTATCCAAAGTGACTTACAAATGAGGGTAAAAGAAGCAATCAAAACAACAAAAGATCAATGATATATAAATGTTGTGACAAGTTTTTTATAGCACTTTATCTATTTGTGTCAGTAGATTTCAATTACAATACATATTTTAAAGGCCATTTTCTCAAAATGAGTTTTTTCTCCTACACATTTTTATTCCTGTCTACATTCTGAAGGTTTTTACAGATGGATTTGTTCATATATAATTTTCTTGATTTTATACGTTTTATCCCCCCCTAAAAAACAGTAAAAAATGTTGTTTTCTGTCTGTTCTAAGTTTTTTCAGAATTATGGAGTGACAAAATGAGATAGCCAAAATTCCCTCTGTAAAAACTTTTGACTCTAATATGTTTAAAAAAAAAAAAAAAAAAATCAAACAAGAATTTTGAACTGACTTCATCCAGTTTTTAGATTTTTGTACTAGAAATGTATGCAAATTAGCGCATCCTTGATTAAAAAATGCCTCATTTGCATATTTAAACCTAACATTTTAGAAAACTTGTAATACAAGAAATGTTTGCAATTATCAGTGTAATCAATCAACTGGGTAAGTAAGGTGATAACTATTAGTATATATATATATATATATATATATATATATATATATATATTTATATAAAATGTTCAACTTGTTGCAAAGTTATATATGTATACTTATTATTTTTCTATTTACTTTTACTTTTTGTTATTAAACATCAAAGACCCATGAACATTTAAAAGCATTTTTAAATTGTTTAAATATGGCAATGTTTTGAGCATCTTGTCTTTGATATCTTTCAGATGAGAGAGGGCTCAGGCTGATGAATCGTCAAACTCCAAATCCTACCAAAACAGTGAAAACAATTCATTACAAATGACAACCTGTGTTCACATAAATCACCTTATGAATCAGGATTTTTTTTCATACAGAGAGTTCAAAAAGAAGCAAAGTTATCAAGACACAGATGGTAAAGAGCTCCAGCTGGGCTTTAGAGGATCAATGATGAGCACAACTGTGTGCCCGATGTAGTATCTGTCATTCACGTACAAGTTACAAGAGGAAAAATTGTATTTTTATGTACTTTATAAAACATACAGTCACGATTTTCCACAAAGAAATCAAATAAACTTACTCTTGTATATCTTGGGTATCCCACAGCAAGCAGCACAATGACCTTATTTTAAAAAGATTAACATGAAATCATAATTAACCCTGTTCTTTTATTAAAACATTTTTTTTTTTTTTTTTTGTGAATTATTAAGTTTATGTTATTCATAAATGGTTAGAATTTTTGTTTTGGGTTTTGAGCAAATAGTAAGCACAGCATTTCAAATGCTTTAAAGATTAAACACAACTGCAGTCTTACTGTGAAAACGAATTATGAGAAACAGGAAAAGGATGACTATAACCACAGCGATCAAAGGAATGACAGTTGAAATGACAAGACTTGAGTTTGAATCTAATGAAGAAAAAAAAAACATGTAACACTTATAAAGCAAATCTAACCCTGGATCACAATTGTGTTAATAAATAACATTATAAATTAAGAGACCATAAAACATTTAAATATCTAGCTCCATACAGATTTATGTTGTATGGAGTTTCTTCACTGTCTTATCTTTAAACAGATCTCTCTCATAGACCGGATCACTGGTCTCCTCACCAGTATTGGGCATGTTACTGTAAAACTAGTTACTAGTTACTTCTCACAAATAGTAACTGAGTTAGTAACTGAGTTACATTATTATAAAAGTAACTAATTACTAGGGAAAGTAACTACACTGTAAAAAAAAATCCGTAAAAATACAGTACGATATACCCTAATAATTAAGGGAAATTTTCAGTTTTTGTTTTTTACAGGTGTTTTTCCGTATTTTTGAATTACGCTTTGCATTGTGGGAACGAGAACGTTGGTGGGGTACATAGGCGCGAAACAGTGAAGAGAAGACGCGGAGAGTTTCTCGGTCAATTTTAATGTCGGCTTTCGAATTTGGGAAACATGTTTTTCATATATTCTTCGTGGTAAACGAGTTAAATGTCACATAAATTGTTTACGTAAGGTTAACTTAGTTGCTGTCTGGCTTGTTTGACAAATGAACGTCGGAGCCGTCGCACTCAACATTTCTCTGCATATCGTCAGACATCTTCCTCGTGGAGTTTTCTGCCAAATGAGGTAAGTTTGGACCTTTTATTGTCTGTTTTACACACACACGGAAGATAAAATGCAAAACACAAACTAATTCGGTAACGTTACTAGCAAGCTGTCTGTGAAGCGACTGTGTAAACAGAGGCGTCCGACGCGTGGTAGCCGCGCCAGAATGCCGCTTCAGGTCAGCGTGGCAGTAACGTTAGCTCCTCGAGTTATCTTTCTCACTCTAATGGACAAATGCACACGACATTATGTCAAAATGACCGTTGTGTTTCTTTCGTTTTCTTTTCTAATGACAAGACGTGATTGCTGCTGTACTGTGAATCTCAAGCACACCTGCATTCTTATCATGGGTTTGTATTCTGTTTTATTAACAGTTTTATTTAACATTAGTGTTAAGTATCAGAAAGAAAATAGTTATTTATTCTGTTGACTTTCACAACAATGTGAAGTTGTTTGCTGTCTGATGCGTTGGAAGCCACGTCACAGACAACGTGCTAACGTTACCAAAATGATTGGATTGATTACTTTTGCATGATATCATCCTTGTGTGTATAAGGTGTGTTCAAACTGCTTGTCATTATGTATATGGTAATTTTGTAATGTCTTTTGTGTTTAAGGTGATGGGCAGTTCAAGATTGCTGTCGTTCATGAAGTTAATGACCACTGTTGCGGTTGTGAGCTACAAATACCCAGCAAAGACGGCACTTGCATTGGAATTCATACAAAAGTAAGCAACACGTATGTAATGAAATGTGTATCTGTTTATTTAATTGAAAATAATGAAGTATATTGTAAGACACACATGATCTGACAAGCTCGTATAACAGATGTAAATGGAGACTATTGGAAATGTAAGTTAAGCAATTTATAAACAAATATTTTAATTGGCAAGTATTAGGGTTAGCAGTTAATTTAATGAACTTAAAATACATCCATCCTGCATGTTACTCTGTAGTTCAGTTTCATTCATTTCATTTTTATCATTATCCATTTCTTTTAGAGTTTTCCTGTGAAGAAATCCTAAATGAGGGTTGAGATGAAGGCAACCAGGTGGGCTTGTATTCTGTTTCATTTAACATTAGTGTTCAATATTGAAAAGAAATTGAGTCTTTGAGTCATTTATTCTGTTGAATTTTACAACAATGTGAAGTTGTTTGCTGAACACGCCTTCAAAGGTGTTCAAAGATGCTTGTCATTATGTATATGGTCATTTTGTAATGTCTTTTTTGTTTAAGGTGATAGGCAGTTCAAGATTGCTGTCGTTTGAGAAGTTAATGAACAAATCTTCTTTCCTGTTGCAGTTGTGAGCTACAAAATACCCAGAGGAGGCGGCACTTACTCTGGAGTTCATATAGAAGTAAGCAACACGTATGTTATAAAAAGTGTATGAAGCATTTGGTCGTGTTGCTGTTTTAGTTGAAAATAATGAAGTATATTTTAGGACATAGTTGATTTGACAAGCTCATATGGCCGATGCAAATGGAGACTATTGAAAATGTAAGTTAAGCAATGTGTAAATAGTTGGAAAGTATTATGGATTGCAGTTGATTTAATTAACTTAAAATACTGTATGACTACTTTTCCACTCCAACCTGCATATTACTCTGTAGTTCAGTTTAATTCATTTCATTTTTTTGTCATATCCATTTCTTTTAGAATTTTCCTGTGAAGAAATCCTGAATGTGGTTTGAGATGAAGGCAACCAAGTGGCTATGTATTCCTCCAAGACTCTTGCATGAACAATTTTGAAAATCCATGTAATATTAGAGGTTTTAAATTGAAAAAAAAAAATGTTACTTGCATTAAACATGCAATTAAATGGGAAATAATACATCCCCTATAATGAATTGCATCACTTCAATGATATTTCTGTTACAATGAATTTCAAAATTTTGTTGTCAAGCCACTGGAGTCACATACTTTATACCTTTCTGGACCTTGAAAATGGTAGTTGCATAGACAATCAATAGAGGGACAGAAAGTACCCATATTTAACTAAAAATACTCTTAATTTGTGTTCTAAAAATGAATGAAAGTCTTATGGGTTTGGAATGGTATGAGGCTGAGTAATTGACTGAATTAACATTTTTGTGTGAACTATCCCTCTAAACAATATTGTTTTCTCTTATAAGAAAAAAAAAGTTTTGAATCTTGACTGTTTTACAGTTTGAAGTTTAAATTTTGTGACCACTTTTTAGTAGAACACCTGTATTGTACAGATGCTCATGTTTTCTTCTTCTTTTTTTTTTTTAATTCTGTTTGTTACTGTTTAAAGCTAAACTGTCTTTTACAATACAGGCATTTTGCCTGAGTTGACACATTGTTAAATGAATTGAGTATTTGATATTGTTTAGTCCTAACCCACTTAAGGCAAACAAAAGCCATTGAATGCACTTTTAAGAATGTTTACATGAAGTAAAAATAATCCATGTTCAATTTGTATATTGTGCTGGATTTATTTGCTTTATATAAATATATAAATACACCATTAAAACAGAAAAAGTCCTGTTTTTTTACCGGTGGCAGACTGTAAATTTACGGTACAAAGTCCAGGTAATGAGCTGCCAGTACTTTTTACGTTTTTTTACCTAATTTTTTTTTTACAGTGTACTGTGTAACTTTTTTTTAGAAAAATGCTCAAATATGTCAAGTAACTTGGATGTCCCCAATATTAAGTATGTTAAATGAATGAAATGGACACTAAATAGAATAAATTATTATTATAAAACATTGTACAGTAATCTACTATAATGTATTTTAATGTTGATGTGAGAGACACCTATCAAATTAAAAAAAATATTGTAAATATTATCAACCTTCTATGGACACCTTGGCAATAGAATTGTCATTGGCTAGTACATTTTTTGTTGTTGTTGCTATTTTCTTTTTTTCTTTTTTTTTTTTTATTTTAATATCTGAAAGCACACTTTTACTGTCAAGCATTATAATAATTTAGCATTAAACTTCAGTAATTAGAACTACTAGAATAACCATGTATGAATGCATTTTTCATGTTGACTGATCTTAGGACTGGTGGTGGTGCTTAAGATATTGTTTGTCATTTAGTGTTTCTATAAAAAAGGGGGGGGGGGGGGGGGGGTAATACTGATGAGATAAAACTACGAATTCTACTACTAGCAACAATATAAAACGCACTAAAGATTAATGATCTGCTGGGTTCATGAATATTAATCACATTGTCTGCGTTCACTCGAACTGATTTGCTGAAATCAAAACAGGGACGATCATTGGTGAGCGCCAGCCAATGAGATTGCCGTTTGCGCATTAGTTCCGCCTACTACCGGAAACCGGCAGTTCTTGAAAGCTGAAGAATTCCGAAGGACCTCTGTTATTTTGACAGGAAAATACAACAAAGAATATCGTTTACATATAGCGCGTCAATTCTGCATGATATAAAAGACTCTCTCGCTCTGTATCTTTCTTTCACAACAGACCATAACAAAATCCTCGTGATTCTGATTCTAAAGGCCTCTTTACACAGCCGATTTAAGGCTGCTCTAAAGCGGGTCTGTGTCGGCTCAGAATTCAGTGTAAAGACGCAATGCCACATTAAAGCACTATGCCGGGTCTGACCCGCCTCAATCCCTAGTATCAAAGGCGATGCAATGCTGTTTTGATTCAGTGTAAATGAAACGCGAAACAGTCATGGTGAGAGCCAATCATGATTTCATTTTGAGTTCATTTTTTCTTTTTATTTATATTATATTATTATAGCGGGTAGAATAAGTACGTTTTGGGTAAATTAATTTCAATTTAAGCCCCCATATCTTCACCACTCATGATTCTCAGCTTGTCTTGATAGAGAGGACTCTCTTTTCGTTATTTTCTCGCTTTTGCATGCAAGTTAACCGTTTGGTTACATCAGAAACAAGTTTCTCAGTCATGAGGAATGTAGGAAACTGGCTCCGAACTTCAATGGCACATATCTTCAATTTCCCTCTTTTCACTCGCTTTCCTTCGCTTTCCTTCGCTTTCATATAGCTAATGCACATTTTACTTTCACTTTTAAATTAGCGGCATTCCGCGTCAATTGCTTGAATCCAATTCAAGCTACAACAAAATACAACGTTAAACTCACTTAACCTATAAATTAAACTATAAATTAAATCATGGAACTTTTATTAACAAAACGAATACAAATAGCTTACACCATGCTATATGCCTAATATAAAATAACAAATAACTTAGGCTAGGCCTACATAAAAGGAACCAAATAAATATAAGAAACGTAGAACTTTTATTAGCAAAACGAATAAGAAATAAATTACACAAAGTAAAAATCAGCAAACAATGTAGAACCAAATAAATAAGAAACGAATGTTCAAAAAAAAAAAAAATTACACATTGTACACTGTAGCACGCGCAGGAAATCTGAATTTATTGCCGTTGCATTGTAACATTGTAAGTGTGTAAATGCATTTATGCCGCTTCAGAACCGCATTAATCGGCCTGTGTAAACGCACATTTATGCCGCTTCAGATCCGGTTTCTGTGCCGCCTTTGCTGTGTAAAGATGCCATAAGAGAAAGCGACGGCTAGTTGTGTGCCTTCACACTAGAGTCTACGGCTCATCAAATACAGGTACGCTACGCATCTATTCATATGAACTGAAAAATAAATAAGAAGTTATAATAAATTATAATAACACCGCATTTCATCGTCAGTAACGGTAACGGCGTTATAACGGGGGAAACAGTAATTCGTTTAATTACTCGTTACTGAAAAAAATAACTCTGTTAGTAACGCCGTTTATTTCTGACGCCGTTATTCCCATCACTGCTCCTCACTGATGGCGTTCTTGAGTGTGCATGTGTAGTAGTCGGCTAGATTTCTTTTGTTTTCGACTAAGATGAACTCTCCTTTCCGCATAGTGCTCTAAGCCCTTCAGTATTTCTCCAGCAGAATTCTTCCAGATGATCGTTTCACTGTACTCGCATTTTACATACACAGCATCACGGTTAGTGCTCATCTCTGTTCTTATCACAGGTTTAGGGACCCGCTCTGTGAAAGCAATAATGAAACAAGTATGAAAATCCAGTTCACAGAGAAAAATTGTGTGAAAAAATGTTGTGACCATAGTACAGTGATGGTATCAGATATTAATGTTGGGTAACACTTTAGAATACAGTTCCGTCATTAGTGAATAACTACACAGGAACAAATGACTAATGCACTATTAATATTCTAGTAACTACTATTAACTAACAAGAATCTCTGATTGACAAATCAGTAAGTCATAGCACTCAGTTGAATGTGGTAGTTCACTATTATCTAATCAGTAACTACTATTTTTTTTTTCATATCTCTCAGAGAGAGAACTCTATATACATGTTCATAATTAATGTAAATAATGCAAAATAATTAATTCTAAAGTGAAGATCATGGTAACCCACTAGCAATGACCAAGGTATTACCAAATACTTCAGAATACTAATTATTTGGATCCATATTCTAAAGTGAAGATCATGATAACTCAGTAATGACTGAAATCATTGTAAGCTACTGAGGTTTTTGTAAGGTTCTGAATACCCTGGTGAAAAAAAACAGCATATGCTGGTAGGTATGTTTAGATGCTGGGATGCTGGTTAGGTACGTTTTGATGCTGGTTTAAGCTGGTCCTTTGCTGGTTCTTTGCTGGTTCATGCTGGTCCTTTGCTGGTTCATGCTGGTTTATGCTGGTCCTTGACCAGCAACATGACCAGCATAAACCAGCAAAGGACCAGCTTAAACCAGCATCAAAACATATCTACCAGCATATGCTGTTTTTTTCAGTCATTACTAGTGGGTTACCATGATCTTCACTTTAGAATACGGATCCAAATAATTAGTAATTCCTTTAGAAGGATGTAGTAACACTTGAGTCATTACTATCCAAAACCTTACATATAGCTCAATAGCTTACACTGATTTCAGTCATTACTGAGTTATCATGAATACGGATCCAAAAAAATAGTAATTCCTTCTTAAGTATTTGGTGTTATCTGAGTCATTACTAGTGGGTTACCATGATCTTTACTTTAGAATTAATTATACATTTTGCATCATTCACATTAATTATGAATCATATAGTAGTTCTTTGGGAGATATGAAAAAAATAGTAGTTACTGATTAGCAGTGAACTGCTACTTTCAACTGAGCACTATGACTTACTGATTCGTTAATCAGAATTTCTTGTTAGTCAGTAGTAGTTACTAGAATGTTAATAGTGCATTAGTCATTTGTTCCTGTGTAGTTATTCAGTAATGACTGAACTGTATTCTAAAGTGTTACGTAATGTTGTTTTACTCTGAAGCAAACGATTACTAATTTAATAGTTTTAACCTGTAATACTACAGTGATTTTAGGACATGAACCATGGTAGTACTATGTTATTCATGGAAGTACCTAGTTTGGAGAACCTACCATGTAAACACCATACAGTACGTGACCCTGGACGACAAAAGCAGCTGAATTAATAAGCTTCCCATTGATCTATGGTTTGTTAGGGTAGGACAATATTTGGTCGAGATACAACTATTTGAATATCTGGAATCTGAGGGTGCAAAAAAATCTAAATATTGAGAAAATTGCCTTTAAAGTTGTCCAGATGAAGTTTTTAGCAATGCATATTACTAATCAAAAATGTAAGTTTTTAAATATTTACAAAATATCTTCAATATGTTATTCTTACTTAATATCCTAATTATTTTTGTCACAAAAGAAAAATTGACAATGCATTGCTGGCTAATGCTACAAATATACCTACTTATGACGGTTTTGTGGTCCAGGGTCATATATCTGTAACAGTACTCTTAGGAAGCGTGAGTAGATCCAATTGCGAGCTTTATTATACAGATCGTAGTCAAGACAGGCAGGGTCAGACACCAGCAAACAGTAATATCCAGGGCAAGGCAAGAGCGCAATCCAGTAAATCAGGCAGAATTTCAAAATACCAAGAGAGCAGTCCAAAAATAACAAATAAACAAGGCAATGGAACAAGGCAAAACTATGGCAATGAAACAGGGAAAAAACTATGACTATGGAACAAAACAAAACCGTGGAAATGACAAAACAAGCAATGAAGCAATGAAACAGGGAAAGCGCTTGGTAGAGTCCGCACAGGCAAAACAATACTTCTCAACGCCTGTTTGGTATAGGCCACCTTAAATGGCCACCAAACAGGAAGTAACCAGAGAAGCAGCAGAGGGAGTGGTAACAGTCAGTCCATGGGAGAGGGCTCCCTCTGCTGGCGTGGCGTTACAGAATCTCCCCCTCTAGGAGTGACTCCTGGCGCTCAAAACAACAACAACTACAACAACAACAGTCCAGGAGGGTGGGTGAACAGAGGCAAAACAGGGGGTGGGACGGAGGGCCAGGTCCGTGCAGAGGAGGTGGGCCTGGATCGTGGAGCAGTGACAAACAGTGAAGCACTGGAGGACCTGGACCGTGGATCAGTGGCAGACAGTAGAATACTGGAGGACCTGGGCCATGGAGCACTGGAGCAGAAGTCCACCATGTTTGATTCTGAGGAGCCTGGAACCATGGCGGGGCAGGCAGAGCAGACGGTGCAGCGGTGGTAAAGTAATCTAATCAGTGTATGACCATACACCACGTAACACCAGCTACCCCTGGTTAAAAAAAAAAGTGCAGTTCCATGATGTAAAGTGCTCTATTTTCACACACTAATTTTGTACTTGATATACTAAAAATGATTCTTTAGTAAAATAATCTTAAGAACATCTATTGTGTACTAGGCTGTGCTATTTTGAGACACTATGAATAGGTCCTATAAACTAAAATGTGCTTTTAACACACTATCTCTGTATTAAAATAATGTATGTAGTTACCTCTACATACCCCCCACCCCCCTCCCCCCAGGCCCACCTCGAATATCACTTGGCCCACCCTTCATCTCATTTCTGGAGCCGGGCCTGCTTAGAGCAACAAAAAAAATGACAACACAGAATAACGTACAATCACTAGACTAGTGATTATCAAAAACAGACTTTGTCTTATATTTATTCTCCACAAAATCTTTGCTCTTTAGAAACTAGTTTCGGTTGAAATTCCTATTTTAAGTGCAAGTATTAGCATTATAAATGCTGAATTAATACCAACATATAAAATTAAATTAAGGACATGCATCAGAAATTTGGGAAAGTTAGATGATAAATATATTTCTAAAAGCTTCACAGTAAACTTTTTTTTTTTTTGCAGTATTGTATATTAATGTCCATTAAAGCATGACTGTAAACAAAAAAAAAACATGTTTATGTAAAAAAATTAATAGCCACTGTTTTTTTTTTTTGTTTAATTATTCAGTTATGACAGACACAGCAATGCGTCATGCTCTGTAAGATCATCATGTTTGTAGTGTGTTCCAGGGAATTAAACGTACAATATAATGTATAAATACAATATATATGTCAGACCTATAATGGTAACTATAATAATAACAACAGTAATGTGTAACGTTGCATAAAATGAAAATACTCAATAAAGCAGGCTAAAACTGCCTCAAATATATAATTAATGGTTGGATACCACAACTGATAACAAAAAACGAATATAAAAATACAATACAACATTTACTGTAGTAGTCATAAAATTAACTGAAAAAAAAAAAAAAAAAAAAAAAAATATCTAACTATGTAGAGTGACTTTTTGCACTTTTTGTGTCACACACTACTTCCCTGCAGTCATTTGGCTCTTTTATTTCCACTTTGACTTCTCTGTCATTGTCATTCTGTCTGCTTCTGTGCTGTTGTCCAGTTGGCATTTTCACTCCCAAATGGCGGCCGCGCTACCGAAGCGCCACCTAGTGGCTGTTACCAAAAAGCATCAGAGTTTCGCCTCTTGGTATTCTATACTCTTTGCCCGATCTCAATCACCTGAACACTGATCCTCCACACCTGTTCCCAATCAGCCCTTCCCTATATAAGACTCACACCCTCAGACTCTCATTGTCTGGCCTACTGTTCACTACCTGATGCTAGCTCCAGACCTCTCTTCGTTTCCTCCTTTGGACTATTCTACCTGGATTCCTCATTGATTTCCCCATATGGACTCACTATTCCAGCTCATCATACACAAGGACTTACAGATAAGCATTATCGTTGCTCAACCCATATTTGCACCCCATATTTTATCCGTGTCAATAAAGCTCATGTTTGGTTTGCACCTTACCTCTGCATCTCTGTCTCTCTGTCGTGACACACCCATACCTGCAAAACTCTCTGCATGGTACCAGTAAGAGATTCTCATTGTCCCTTCTTGAAAATTAAGTATATGCATATGTAACAGTAGATTCATGTATTCAGTAACACTATCAACAAGGTCCAAAAGCAACAGTTCAAAAGCAGTCACAGTTTAAGGCACAGATGGAACAAAAAAGCGGAATCACATTTCTCCAATTTTAGCGTCTTCTACATTGGCTTCCTGTAAAGTTTACAATTGACTTCAAAATAGCTGTTTTTGTCTAACAGGCTTTATTTGCTCTTGATCTAAAATATGGCAATGTTTTGAGCATCTTGTCTTTGATATCTTTCAGATGAGTGCGATGAACTCTCCTTTCGGATGGTGCTTTGAGCCCAGTTTTTCTCCAGAAGAATTCTTCCAGGAGATTGTTTCGTGGTACTCGCATATTACGTACACAACATCAAGGTTAGTGCTCATCTCTATTTTTATCACAGGTTTATGGACCCGCTCTGTGAAAGAAATAATGAAAAAAAGAACAGAAGACAAGTTTACAGAGAAAAAAACATATATAGGCTATCAAATTTCCATGGTAGTATTTCTGTATCTGAAATTATGCTAAAACAACTAAAATAATTTCATGATGATTTTGCAGTGTTAATATGACTGAACTGAATAAATGTAATGACAAATATCCACTCACCCACAACATTCAACAGGAATCTTTGTTCCTGCTCTTTACTGTTGCTGTCCATGGTATAAAGTCCACTGTGTTTGCCAGTTAAATGATTTGTCCAGTTTTCTCATCAAGAGTTGTGATGCCTTTGAATCTCTGATTTGGGGTGTGAAAACCATAATCCCATTCAATCGCCTTGACAACATATCCATTGCTGTTTTTGTGTTTCCATATAATGCTGCTGATATGAGGATATATTTTGTCTGGACGAAAACACACCACATCACCCACTGCTTTCTTCACATCTTCACCTAATGAATGAAATATGGAAGTCAACATTCAACACAAGTTTATTCCAGTTGGTGAATTTTTATACCAGAAGTGAACACATCAATAACGATAATATTAAAGAAGTCCACTTCCAGAACAAAGATTTACAGATAAAGTACTAAAGTACTCACCCCCTTGTCATCCAAGATGTTCATGTCTTTCTTTCTTCAGTTGTAAAGAAATTGAGTTATTTGAGGAAAACATTTCAGCATTTTTCTCCATATAATGGACCGATATGGTGCTTTTGAACTTCCAAAATGCAGTTTAAATGTGGCTTCAAACGATCCCAGGCGCAGTTGTAAATGATCCCAGTTGAGGAAGAAGGGTCTTATCTAGTGAAACGATCGGCTATTTTAATAAAAATAATACAATTTATATACTTTTTAATCTCAAACGCTCGTCTTGTCTTACTCTGCCTGAACTCTGTGTTTTTTTCCGGTTCATGACAGTTAGGGTCGAAAAACTCCCATTCAACTTCAAAATCGCCCTATATCGCTATTTTACCTTTCTTTTGTTAAGGGTGTTTGATCTTCTTTGCATGTTCACTTTGCATAGACTGGGTCGGTACTTTTTCGACATGCCATGAATTGTTCAAGTGAATATTGACTTTCCCCAATGTAGAGACTACAGATCAACCAATGATAAAGCAGTTCTCTGAAATAGCTCAAAGGTGCATCAACATCTTATGAACCTTCAATTGGAAAGCATATATAGACAGAGGACAACACAAGAATTACAAATTCTGACAGTGCACTTTCTAATTTTTATTTATGCCTTTGCCCATATTTCTTTTTCTTTTCTATTTTACAATGACTTTGTATTTTTTTATCTTGATATATTTTTTGTCAGACCACTAGTAAAAGTGTACCTGTAAATCCTATCCGGTGTTTTTCAATCAATATCCCGCATACAGCAATGTGTAATTTCGAAGAGGAAGAGTATGAGGTGAAAGAGGAAGAGGAGGAGAAGAAGGACGACGACGACAACAACAATGTGGAAGAAAACTAGGAAGGGCAACGGCAAGAAAACAAGCAGTTTCATATATTTTAGTTGATGCATGCCGGGGTTGGAACAGGCATGCTAGAGGATTTTACCCCCGCTGCCTGTCCAGGGCCAATTTAGTCTGTGATGTTGAGGAGGTTCTTTGGCCTGTCCCAGACCAAAGACAGGATGCTGAGACAGAATAATTATTTTTGTTGTTGTTTGCTGTTTTGTACTGTACTCTACAGTACAATAAATTAAGGATTAAAACATTTGCAAATGCATACATTTGTTGTGTTGATCATGTGATTTTTTTTTTTTTTTTTTTTTTTTTTTCCAAGCAACACTTATTACCAGTTTTCGTAGTATTGTTTTGAATTGATCTCATCAGTGTGTAAAACTGCGTTGTAGTGTGTGTGTTTCTGAGGGTTTGTGTGTCATGTCTGAGAGCAAAGTTTGTTTTTTCAGCAAGATTAAGTTGTTTTGAGAGGAGAGCTTCATTTTGACCTGAATATAGTAAGTTTGGGGAATTGAGTTAGAAGTTACAGATTTGTGTTTAGAGTTTCGCAAAAAAGAGGCATAACTTTAAGAAATGTGTTTAAGCAATTGAGAAAAACTGTAATAAAAAGATTGCATCTTACAAAGTTCCATTATAATCGTGCATACACTTTGTTTGTTACAATAAGAGGATCGCAACGACCATCCGGGGTATTTGAGAGACCAACATCTATGTCTGTGATTGGCCACATCGATCAATGCTGCAAAAACACGTTTTAAATAGGAACTTTTTCACCAACACGCACTGTTGCCAAATCTGTTTCGCCATCTTATTATTGCAGTTTCAACTAAGGACTCTTTTCACTGTGTGAAAAACTGTGTGGCTTAAGAACCATGTCAGGCGTTACTGAATGCGTAAGAGTTTGCAGTCTTGATTTGATTCGTCTGCATAACCGACATCTAGTTCATGATTCTGCATAACCACCCACTCCCTGACCACAATTTTTCTCTTTTCTGTTTCTGTGAACGGAAATAGTTTTTGTCTCCTGGAGCTGATTGTGAAAAGGTTTTGAAACATTTGCTGTTTTCTAGAAGAGCAATGAGCTGCCAATACCATGTCGTATTTTTATTCCTCTGTGGAGTCACTGCATTCTCTGGTAGGTTATGGTTTCGTTTTGTGTTGATATTTTAATAATATCAACTCTTTCAGTTTAGAGACTTTACTGTGGGTCCAAAATATGTTTTGTTGTTGCGATCAAAAGTTATAATTTGATAAAAAAAATAAATAAATAAAATTATTTAGTAAGTAATCCAACATTACCTTTTCTTCTCATGCATATTGCGTAATACAGTGTCAACTCATGATAAGTATGTTAGATGTTTTTTCAGTTAACTTAAAAATATTGGCCTACTTAGTTTAGGAACATCTAAATTCACCTTTGTGGGGAAGATCAAGTCAAATACCTTTTCTAAAGGTATCAAGGTACCTTTTTGAAACTTTTAAATGCAAATATAATGATGTTTATATGCAAGCTGCAATGAGAGTTTGTGCACATCTACCTTTAATAGAAGACACTTACAGAAAGTCTAAAATATTTACTGTTTTGAGGAGATAAAATATTGGATGGCTAATCATTTATTTGCTATTAAATAAAAGCAAAAGCAAAATTCGATTTTAGGCCACTCTAGGTCTTCATCTGTTTTTATTTAGAGTCTCTCTCTGCCGGTGTTTACTTCCGTAAGAAATCTTGTGGTTACATATAATTCATTACTCAACTTTGAGAATCAAACTAGCACAGTAGTAAGGGCTGTTTTTTCCATCTCAGATTAATTGCAAAACAGTTTCTGTCCCAGAAATATTTGGAGACTGCAATCCATGCTATCATAACATCACACCTGGACTACTGTGAATCTCTTTACTATGGTCTGCCTCAAACGGCGATTTCTCACCTGCAAATTGTCCAAAATGCTGCAGCGAGGCTGGAACAAAAAAGAGGGATCACATTTCTCAAATTTTAGTGTCTTTACACTGACATAATCATGATTTAGTTTGATTTTGTTATCAGGATTTTGTTACCCTCTTAACTATTTCATGATTTCTGTTGAGATTCCGATGAAAACGTCTCAGGTTACGTATGTAACCTTGGTTCCCTGAGAAGGGAACGAGACACTGCGTCCTCTAGGGGGCGCTAGGGGGAACGCCGTCAGCGTGACCCGTGTCTGAAGTATATATACAAAACAACAACAAAGTTGGCCGGCGACAGCCTATGACGTCACTGCCGGCGCGACTCGTCGCTGCCGGCGCGTCACTACCGGTGCGACCACAGTATAAAAGGACACCGGTAGAGCAGGACGGCCGCTTCTTCGTCTGAAGCTCACATCCTGAAGCATGGCCCCGAGCCTAGAGGACGCAGTGTCTCGTTCCCTTCTCAGGGAACCAAGGTTACATACGTAACCTGAGACGTTCCCTTTCGAGGAACTCGAACTGCGTCCTCTAGGGGGCGCTAGGGGGAACGGTTATACCCACGCTGCCATGCTGAGGGGAGTGCCTGACTTCCGGAGAGACAGGCACTAAGTACCAACTCCCTAGGCCTTAAGGGAGTCGCCCCTAGGATAAAGTGATGGCTGTCAGTGACATATCCCCTACGGCCAGAGCTTAGGCTGCATACCCAACTTACCTGTAGGGCAGATATCGGCCCGGGGTAGAGCCCAAGCTTGGAAACAAAGTATTCCTTTAAGGGGATACGGCCAGAAGCCTAGGATACCCAGGTTGGCCTGTCACACAGGGGCTACTGCAGCCCTGCACGACTCCCTCAGAAGTCGTACACAGAACGCAAGTGGTAACTCCCTGCTCAACCCGGTTGAGCGAGCATAAAATGCGCACCGGAACTAGGGCGCGTAAAAACCGTTCTTTTAGCCTGGCAGAAGCTCTGGAGATGGACCCGAGACGACCGGGTTTTAGACCACCTCGAGAAAGGGTACGGGCAATAGCGCGTGAATCCCTACCATAAAGGATTTTAGAATGGACGCAGAACACCGGTGCCTTCCATACCACAGCGTGGATTTTAGAAAAGTGCCCAAAGGTTAACGTGTGCACTTACCATATACATGGATTTGAGAAAGTGCCCACAAACGTGTGGGCCTATTTTTAGACGTACCGTTGAGAAACGGTGGAATAAGAAGACCCTCAGGGTGAGGGGAGCACTGCCGGCTTAACAAGGCTCTAAGGGGAAGGCAGTAGGGGCGCATCTAGCCGCCCAATTAGGCAAAGCTCAAAGCAAAACCCTCAAGGAGAGGGGAGCACAAAGATGCCAAGCAGATAGAGGCCGCGGCTATCTATCCACTAAAACTGCCAAGAGCCGATACACTTAGCCACACAGGATAAGGCAGTGTATCGCGACAGGCTTCTACTCCCATGGACAGGAGGAGCCACTGATCCCCCCAGGGGGACGAGCTCAGAGACCCTTTCCGTAGAAAGGGGAGCATCACCGTGCCCTGTACAGAAGCCTTGGATGAGATCTGACCCGCGAAAGTTCCCTTTGGCCTGGGGAAGGCAGTAAGGGCGAACCTCAGTTGCCCAATGGGGCAGTGCTCAGGTAAACCCTCGATGGGAGGGGAGCACCCTATGCAGTAGCCGCAGCTAACTGTCTAATAATACTGCCCTGAAGCTGATATACGTACCAAGGAAAGGTAGTGTATCGAGACCGGGTTCCACTCCCGAGACACGGGAGGGACACCTGATCTCTCCAAGGAAGACGAACTCTAGCAAAAACCCTTTCCGCAGAAAGGGGAGCATCGTCGCACACTCCCAGGAAGAGATACGGGGATCAGAAATGACGGGGAGCCACCTCTACAAGACTGCACAGAAAGCAGTCACATCCCCAGCCCTCAGGCTGTTCTGTGGGTAACCTCTCAAGGGGCATAAGCCCTTCTCACCCCACACAGACCTATGCTTACCTCCTCGATGGAAAGCACGGGCCCTGCTCTACCAAGACCCGCAGAGCCTTGGGACCAAGGGCCAAGAATGCTTAGCTGAAGGCTCCTCGGAGCACTCAGAGGGTTTCCACAGAAACAGCTCTGACTTGAGAAACAGTGAAATAGCGTGACCAAGCCCACTCCTCGGAGGGGCGACCGCTAGATCACCAGATGGCATAGGTAGGAGGTCTGTGTGAAGGGCGGAAACCCCGCAACCGAAGCCCCTCAGGGCAGGATGAAGACAGAGGGTCTCAACCCGGTGGTCAATGTGTCTATCCAAAATGTCCAGGAGCTCCCTGTGAAAAGAGATTCTGAAGAGCTTACCCAGACGTAGGACCGAAGTCCTAGTTTTTCTCAGTGCTGTAAAGGGAACCTGAAAGCTTCCTATTCGAAAACGGGAGGCAGACCCAGGCAAGCAGCCCATAACCATGATTGAAGATCAGAGGGGGGTGCTCGAAGAGGACCTACCAAGGAAGGCACAAAAACAGGACCCAATTGTATACAGCATGGTAGACACATTAAACATGAGTCGTACTCACCCCACCATGGTTCCTGCGCATAACTCCAGAAGACTCAGAAAATCCTTCTGAGAAACCATCTAGACCATTACTATGACCTGTCGGGGGAGATTAAGAAGAGACCAGGTTATAGGGGAGTACAGCAAATCATAAAAAATGGGCTGTCTACCCTGCTTTCATTTTTCGTAGGGGAAGACAGCACTCACCTGATTACCTCAAAGAGATCGCTTATTAGAAACCCTAAAAAGGGGAGCGACCACTGAGCTAGAAATATGATTCATAGTTAGACATGAAAAATGGATCGAACTCACCCATCCATGGTTCCCGTTTCGATCAAACTGTGAGAGGAGGCCGAAAGGCCGAGCCAGACCATCAGTAAAGGTTGCTTTTTAACAAAAAAGCCAACCTAAAACATCATAGGTCCGGCAGGGGTGCGCAGGAAAAGTACCACCAAACCTCAGTCAGGTGGAGAGACTAATATGAAGGGGGAATTAAGAGGAGGGAGACAGGAGCCCCCAAAGGAAGATAAGCAGAAGCTATCTTCTACTCTGACCCCGGCGAGCACGCTGTCTCGTCTGGATCACTTCCCTCAGGTCCTGTCTACCTCCTCTAGACCCACGCTTCCTCCCGGAACCACCCGCAGGTGGGGGAGGGGCGCGAGTGGCCACACTAGTCTTCTGGGCCTGTCTTCGTCCCTCAGAACGAGACGGGCCAGGACCCCCATACTGTTCGGGCTCAGATCTGGACCTTCGTGGAATGAAGGTTTTGAAGGCCGCTGAGCGCGCCCTCGCCTCCCTGAACTTCTCAACCACCGTCTCAACGGAGGTACCAAAAAGTTCGGAAGGCGAGACTGGTGCGTCGAGAAGAAAGCCCCTCTCTTTCTTCCCGAGGTCAGCCAAGTTCACCCACAGATGTCTCTCCGTAACCACCATGGCCCCCATAGACCTGCCCATGGCAGTGGCGGCCTGCTTGGTGGCACGGAGAGCGAGATCCGTGGTGCGGCGCAGCTCAGCAACTTCGTCCGGGGAAAGACCCTGACCCTTATCCAGATCTTTCAGCAAGTCAGCCTGGTAGGCTTGAAGCACCGCCATAGTGTGCAACGCACCCACAGCCTGACCTGCTGCTGCATACGCCCTGCCATTCAAACGAGATGTTACTTGAAGGGGAATGGATGGCAGGGAGGGAGTCTTCAGGGAAGATGCCTTACCTACAGAGAGATAGCTGGCCAGCGTCTCTTCTACAGGTGGCATCCTCTGATAGCCGTGCTCACGCATCCCCTCAATATTCGCATAATTAGAGTGCGGAAAATTATGGATGCGTGAGGAAAACGGCCTCTTCCATACCTTCTCGATCTCCGTATGCAGATCGGGAAGGAATGGAAGACTCACCTGGGCCGGGAGGTTATGATCAGAAAGATAGCGCTCATCGAGACGACCCCGAGGCGCCACCTCTCTGGCTCGCTTCCACGGCAAGTCAAGCCTTACCGTGGCGCGATCCATAACCTCCAACAGCTCCTCGTATGCAGGGCAGGAGATTAGAAAGGGTTCAGCCTCAGCTTCCTCATCTTCCAACATCTCCTGCTCTTCTTGGGAAGGACCCAACAGAGCACTAGCTGCTGGATCGGATGATGTAAGAGAAACAACATCATCGTCAGCCAGCAGCTCGTCCTCGCCCGCGACTGACGCGCGTGAAAGGGAAAGTCCCTTTTTTAGCTCGTCAGCGAGGTCCACCTGGGATCCCCACGAGCTCATTTTTCTCCGTGCCTCAGCAGCGGAGGGTCCTGAGCCACGGGGAACAGGTGGCTGTCCCTCTTCCCTCGAGAAGAGAGACAGACGAGAACGGAGCTTTCTCATGGGAAAAAGCTCACAGTGCACGCAGACTGCCCCCTCGAGGACGTCGCGTGCATGCTCCTCGCCCAAACAAAAGACGCAAAGATCGTGCGTGTCATCGGGTGTCAAATAACGAGGACACGGATCCACGCACTTTCTAAACGCCTTACTAGTGCTAGCCATATTTTTCCAAAGAAAAGGGGTCTCTTACCGTTTTGCTACACACTCCAGACAAAGAGTCAATGAAGACGAAGAAGAGGCCGTCCTGCTCTACCGGTGTCCTTTTATACTGTGGTCGCACCGGTAGTGACGCGCCGGCAGCGACGAGTCGCGCCGGCAGTGACGTCATAGGCTGTCGCCGGCCAACTTTGTTGTTGTTTTGTATATATACTTCAGACACGGGTCACGCTGACGGCGTTCCCCCTAGCGCCCCCTAGAGGACGCAGTTCGAGTTCCTCGAAAGGGAAGCCTGAACATGCTGTCTAATGCAGGTCCCCATTTATAACAACTGCTGTTGTAGGAGTCAGTGTGTGTTAAATGAACTGTGTAGTGTATCAAAGTTATCTAAAAAAAAATCCACCCTGAGAAATATTCATTCGCTATAATGTTTTGTTTATTTCCCATGATAGACCACATATGAGAGCATGAACCCTGTGGAGTTTTATTAAATGCTAATATCTTCTTATTACAGTCTCTGCAAAAACATGTGGAAAAGAGCTACTAGAGGGAACATCCTGCACCATCAAGCCTAAAACAAAAAGCAATGAAAGACTAGATGAGATAAAATGGGTCCATCTCTCTAGTGATGCCTTCATTGAAAAGAAAAGAGGGAAGATCAAGAATAATAAAATAGATGGGGAAATAGGCGAAGATGGATCATTAACATTTAAAAGTGTTCATCTGAAAAACACAGGCAAATATATATACAGAGCATTTACTAATGAAGGTACAGAGATTGGTCATGGAGAAGAGGAAATTAAAGTTTATGGTAAGAAGACAAAAATTCTTACTCTTCCACCATAATCACAAAATAAGACTGTAAATTTCTATAGTAGTTCCAGTAGTAGGAAATAACCACCACGTTTCTGTCAGCAAAGGCTCCTAAACCTACTGTGACGTTTGACTGTGATGCTGATGGGAACGCTACACTCACCTGTGACACGGGAAACCATACAGATCTGACTGTATCCTGGTATAAAGAAGACAAAATCATCCAGAATGAAAAAAAAACTCAAATGTTCTTGACATCTGCTCAAGTACAGGAGAATAAACCGTACTCATGCAATGTAAGCAATCCTGTCAGCAGTGAGCAAAGTGACAGCATTACAGTATCATGTAAGTCATTATTATTTCACATACTTCTCATTCATCAATGTACTGAGTTTGTTTTAGTTTTCAGGATTTTTAACAGCTTAAAATAGATTCATGATCATCTTACAGGTGCTACAGATGAAAGCCCAGTTCCTCGTAAAAACTTTGCCGTTGATTTTTGGATCGTGGTGAGCATTTTAGCAGGTTCAGGAGCCCTTCTGCTACTGCTAATATGTGTTCTCGTGTTTAGCCAGTGCAAGAATTGCCAAAAAGGTAAGAGACATCTTCATCACCTCTGAAATTATACTGTTTGAGCATTTCAAACTGTGAAGCTGTGGCTGTTCTTGTTAAGCTTTAAAAGTTCACACCACAATCCTCCACAGTCATCAGCATATGTAAATGCCAAATCGGAAACTTACATTATTCATTTAGCAGATGCATTTATCATCAAATGCTAAATAATAGTACTAGTCTAAACATACTATTTAGTCATATAAATACAATGAGAAAACACTGAAATGAACCTATAAAGGAATATTTTTAAAAATGGGTTATTTGTTGTACCATTTATCGTTTTGTCTTTTAGCTGATGCTTTTATCCAGAGTGACTTACAAATGACGGTAAAAGGAGCAATCAAAACAACAAAAGATCAACGATATATGAATGTTGTGACAAGTTTTTTATAACATGCTATCTATTTGTGTCAATAGATTTCAATTACAATACATATTTTAAAGGCCGTTTTCTCAAAATGAGTTTTTTCTCCTACACATTTTTATTTCTGTCTACATCCTGAAGGTTTTTACAGATGGATTTGTTCATATCTAATTTGCTTCATTTTATACGTTTGTTCTCACAAAAAAAAAAAAAAAAAAAAAATGTTGTTTTCTGTCTGTTCTAAGTTTTTTTTTTTTTTCTGAATTATGGAGTGACAAAATGAGATTCCCAAAATTCCCTCTGTAAAAACATTTGACTCTAATATGTCCAAAAAAATCAAACAAGAATTTTGAAACTGACTTCATCCAGTGTTTAGATTTTTGTACTAGAAATGTATGCAAATTAGTGCATATTTCATTAAAAAATGCCTTATTTGCATATTTAAACCTAACATTTTAGAAAACTTGTAATACAAAAAATGTTTGCAATTATTAGCATAATCAATCAACTGGATAAGTAAGGTGATAACTATTTTTTTTGTTTGTTTGTTTTTGTTGTTTTTTTTTACCATATTCACCAGCAGTGTCTCGCCTTTCTCTTTTCAACAAGAGTATTATTATAATTATATATAGATCTCTGTGTGGAGCACTGGCTGTTGTCAGACTTCTTGTGCAAACAAAAATCTGACTGAATTATTATTACAATTAAAGGCAAAATGAATGTTTGGAAATGTAAACTGATATTTCCTTCTGACACACTACAACAAAAGATAGAAATAACTGACTTAAAACCATTTTTTTTGTTGGTGAAAATACTAGTGGCCTAAGACTTTTGCACAGTACTGTATACATATATATATATATATATATATATATATATTTATTTATTTATTTATATACAGGGCTCCTCAACTTGTTGCAGAGTTATTTTGCAATTATTTTTACATATGGTTATTTTGATATATATATATATATATATATATATATATATATATATATATATATATATATATATATATATATATATATATATATATATATGGCAATGTTTTGAGCATCTTGTCTTTGATATCTTTCAGATGGGAGAGGGCTCAGGCTGAGGAATCTTCAGTCTCCAGATCCTACAACAATGAAAACAGTTTCAAATGACAGCCTGTGTTCATATTACTCTAATCACACACGAATCACCTTATGAAATTAAATAAACTTACTTTTGTAAATCTTCGGTCTCCCCGGCAAGCAGCAAAACGACCTTATTTTAAAAAGAATAACAATTAATAATTAACCCTGTTTCTTTGTGAATTAATAACAAGTTTATGTTATTCATAAATGGTTAGAATTCTTGTTTTGGGTTTTGAGCAAATAATAAGCACAGCATTTCAAATGCTTTATAGATTAAACACAACTGCAGTCTTACCGCGAAAACGAATTATGAGAAACAGGAAAAGGATGATGATAGCCACAGCGATCAAAGGAATGACAATTGAAATGACAGGACTTGAGTTTGAATCTAATGAAAAAAAAAAAAAAAAAAAACATGTAACACAACACAGATCTAACCCTGGATCACAATTATGTTAATAAATAACATTATAAACTAAGAGACCATAAAACATATAAATTTATCTCGCTCCATACTGATTTATGTTGTATGGAGTTTCGTCACTTTCTTACCTTTAAACAGATCTCTCTCATAGACCGGATCACTGGTCTCCTCACTGATGGCGTTCTTAAGCGTGCAGGTTAAGTAGTTTTCTGGATTTCCTTGTTTTTCAACTGCGATGAACTCTCCTTTCGGATAGTGCTTTGAGCCTAGTGTTTTTCCAGATGCTTTCTTCCAGATGATTGTTTCACTGTACTCACATATTACATACACAACATCAGGGTTAGTGCTCATCTCTGTTTTTATCACAGGTTTAGGGACCCGCTCTGTGAAAGCAACAATGAAACAAGTATGAAAATTCAGTTCACAGAGAAAAACTGGAAAAAGTGTTGTGACCATAGTACAGTGATGGTATCAGATATTAATGTTGTTTTATTTTGAAGCAAAATCTCACCAATTTAATAGTTTTATGCTGTAAAACTACAGCGGTTTTAGGACATGAACAATGGCAGTACTGTGTTATTCATGGAAATACTTTGGAGTACCTACCATGTAAACACCATACAGTACGTGACCCTGGACGGCAAAACCAGTCATCAAAACCAGCTGAATTAATAAGCTTTTCATTGATGTATGGTTTGTTAGGGTAGGACAATATTTGGTCAAGATACAACTATTTGAATATCTGGAATCTGAGGGTGCAAAAAAATCTAAATATTGAGAAAATTGCCTTTAAAGTTGTCCAACTGAAGTTTCAGCAATGCATATTACTAATCAAAAATGAAGCTTTAATATATTTACAAAATATCTTCAAGGAACATTATTTTTACTTAATAGCCTAATTATTTTTGCCATAAAAGAAAAATTGATCATTTCGACACATACAATGTTTTGTTGGGTATTGCTACAAATATACCCGTGCTACTTACGACTGGTTTTGTGGTCCAGGGTCATATATATCAAATTACTATTGTATTATTTCTGTTTATGTAAAAACAACTAAATTCATGTAATGATGATTTTACAGTATTAATATGACTGAACTGAATAAATGTAATGACAAATATCCACTCACCCACAACAGTCAACTGAAATCTTTGTTCCTGCTCTTTATTGTTGATGTCAATGGTGTAAATTCCACTGTGTTCGACAGCTAAATTTGATATAGTGATTTCTCCAGTCTCGTTATTTAGGGTCGTGATGTTTTGGAATCTCTGGTTCGGGATTTTAGTACCATCATCATCCCATTCAATCGCCTTGACAACAACTCCACTGCTGCCTTTCTGTTTCCATATAATGCCGCTGACATTAGGATATATTTTCTCTGGACGAAAACACACCACATCACCCACTGCTTTATTCACATCTTCACCTAATGAATGAAATATGGAAGTCAGCATTCAACAATCAAGTTTATTCCAGTTGGTGAATTTCTATACCGAAAGTGAACACATCCATAACGATAATATTAATAAGAACCTAAAAGTAACATGGAATTTGAACATTGTGCCATCCCTGCCAGTGTTGGGGGTAACGCAATACAAGTAACTTGTGTTACGTAATCAGATTACTTTTTTCAAGTAACTAGTAAAGTAATGTATTACTTTTTAATTTACAGTAAAATATCTGAGTTACTTTTTCAAATAAGTAACGCCAGTTACTTCTTTCCCAGTTATTGTTTGACAGGTCTCCTGTCCCCATGTTGAGAGCTCAGGGAAATGCAACTCAGAATATGACGCAAACCTGCAATAATTAAATGTTAAATAACACAAATATCCTTTATGTATTTAATCCCATTTTATTAACCAATGTATTTGCTCCTGACCTTCAGTGATCCAATTCAACCACACTAATAAGCAAAAATTGCTCTAGATAAACATTTGTGCTTTTTTTTATTGCTGAAATGTGTTGAACTTTCTTCTTCTGTGTTTTACTGTACAGACGTGACTTTACTTTTCCTTCAACCTGAGGCTTATTCATTTTACTTTTGGTGTGAAAGGGCTTTTACATTTGCCAAAATAGAACTTTTTATATTAAAAACAAACAAGCAAGCCCAGTCCAGATATAAAAAGTAACGCAAAAGTAACGTAACACATTACTTTCCAAAAAAAGTAACTAAGTAATGTAATTAGTTACTTTTTTAGGAAGCAACGCAATATTGTAATGCATTACTTTTAAAAGTAACTTTCCCCATTCCCTGATCCCTGCTGAAAAAAAAAACAGCTAAACCAGCTTAAAGACCAGTGTTACAAGGAGTGAACGACGAGAGGCGAGCGGATCCACATGCGAGCTTTTATTATATGGACGAGACAGATACATGGTCGTACAGGCAGGGTCAGAGAACAGTAAACAGGAATATCGGAGGCGAGACGAGAGAATAGTCCAGTAAGACGAGCGATAGTCCGAAAAGGCAGGCGGCTAGACAGTCGATAATGAGATAACCAGGCGGGAGAACAAGAACTAGGAACTAGGAACAAGAAACTAGGAAAACATTAACAATAGGAATACAACAATAACAACGATTCAACAATCCATGAAGTGCACTGGGGAGGACCGGGGTTTTTATAGAACGCCTGATTGGTCACGGGGGCTGACGCAATCAGAGCGGTGGAGGATGGGAGATGCAGTCCGAGATGCAAAGTAACAGTCCGAGTGTGTAGGTGAAGCGAGAGTGACATCTGGTGGTGAGTGGACAACGGGACACCGACCAGATTTGTGACATAGCCCCCCCCCAAGGAGCGGCTTTCAGACGCTCGAAGGAAACAACAGTCCAGGGGAGCGGTGGGGTGGGAGCGAGACAGGGCGAGGGCAGGAGGACCAGGTCCATGTGGGAAGCCCAGAGATTGAGGCAGGACCGACAGAGCAGGTACCCTCCAGGGCGGGGCCGGAGGCGGAGCAGAAGGCGCAGGAGCCCTCCAGGGCGGAGCCGGAGGCGGAGCAGGAGGCGCAGGAGCCCTCCAGGGCAGAGCCAGAGGCGGAGCAGGCAACGCAAGAGCCCTCCAGGGCGGAACCGGAGGCGGAGCAGGGGCCCTCCAGGGCGGAGGCGGAGCAGGGGCCCTCCGGGGGGAGCCAGAGGCAGAGCAGGAGCCCTCCAGGGCGGAGCCGGAGGCGGAGCAAGAGCCCTCCAGGGGGGAGCCAGAGGCGGAGCAGGAGGCGGAGCAGCCCTCCAGGGCGAAACAGGAATCTGCGTCACGGTCTGGGACCTGGGGAAAGCAGGGACAGAGGAGGCAGACAGAATAAGGGGAGAAGGCGCAGCAGCCCTCTGGGGCGGAACAGGAGGCGGAGCAGGAGGTGTCGCAGCCCTCCGGGGCGGAACAGGAGGCGGAGCAGGAGGCGGAGCAGGAGGCGCCGCAGCCCTCCGGGGCGGAACAGGAGGCGCCGCAGCCCTCCGGGGCGGAACAGGAGGCGCCGCAGCCCTCCGGGGCATAACAGGAAGCTGCGTCATAGGCTGGGACCTGGGGAGAACAGTGACAGAGGATGCAGACAGAAAAAAGGGAGAAGCAGAAAGTTTAGCGGTTAACGCCCCCTCCATAAGAGGTTCTACGGCAGGCGCCGACACCTCTGGAGGCATTGGCGCAGCTTCTCCGATGGGGAAGGCCTCTGGAGCAGACTTGAGACCAGACGGGACCTCTGAAGCAGGCTTGTGATCAGAGGGGAGCTCTGGAGCAAGCTGGAGACCAGACGAAAGCTCTGCAGCAGGCTTGAGATCAGTGGGGAGCTCTGGAGCAGGCTGGAGACCAGACGAGAGCTTTGCAGCAGGCTTGAGATCAGAGGGGGTCTCTGGAGCAGGCTTGAGATCAGACGGGAGCTCTGGAGCAGACTGGTGAGCAGACGTGGCCTCAGGGGTTGACTTGTGAACAGACGTGACCTCAGGGGCACAGTGTGCAGCCCACACACACCAGATGGCAACCGCCATTAAAGGAAGAGCAGCAGCGGGAGGCTGTGGTGGGTCCAGTACACTGGCTATCATGATAGGCCGTGATCGTGGGATATCAGACGAGGCATGGCACGGCTCTGGACGGTCAGACGAGGCGTGACTTGACTCTGGGCGGTCAGACGAGGCGTGACTTGACTCTGGGCGGTCAGATGAGGCGGTCAGATGACAACCAGCTTAAACCAGCTACTTATAGCTTAAATCAGTTAGGACCAGCCAACTATCTTAGGCTGGTTTTAGCAGGCTTTATTTTTTATCAGGGATCAGCAGCCACTATAGCATGCTGGTGAACTTTATGATACACTTCTATGATAATATAAATCAAAAAGACCAGACTACATCGAAATTCTGAACCTAATTACATAAAATACACTGGAATCATTTAATATTTGTTAATTAGACTACAATACTGTTATATTTCTAGAGCTGCTTTAGAGGCGCCAAGAACGGATACCTTCTTATCTTCGACAAAACAACAAAAACTTACCTGAAACAGCTTCAGTGGTGATGAACACAACAATGGTGACCAGCATCAAACATATAAGTCGCATTTTTGTTTTACAAAGTAGACTTTAGCTTATTATTTTTCTTTATTTTGCTCAAAGAGGCAAAGACATCTAATCAACACGTGGATAGTGACGGAAAAAGAAACTGAAAGGAAAACACGTGGTTGGTTTTTTACCGGTAGTACACTGAATAAAAACAGCATTAATAAACTGCTTGTTACATTAGCACATTACAAACTATCTGGGTGCTGGATCTTCAACTTTTTTTGACATTAGTCTTAAATATTTAGAGTGTGCTTCCAAACAGTAGCATTTTTAGTTTGTTTAACATCTTTTCTAGCATTTATTTCAACTGCAAACCTATTACACAATACAAACTAATCTGTTATGTAGAACAGAAATGTAAACTTGATCAAATGCCTTGGTTTAATCTAAATGAAACAGAAAAAAACGTTTTGTGTAAAACCTATATTTATGTGTATGTGTTTTATGCTTTTCTTTTAGTAGGTATTTATTTATACACAATCACCCATGTTTGCAAAACTTTCTGCATGGTGCTAGTAAGAGATTCTCATTGTCCCTTCTTGAAAATTATGCATATGTAACAGT
The DNA here is from genome assembly GCA_036247105.1 of Cirrhinus mrigala. Classification (NCBI taxonomy): domain Eukaryota; kingdom Metazoa; phylum Chordata; class Actinopteri; order Cypriniformes; family Cyprinidae; genus Cirrhinus; species Cirrhinus mrigala. The sequence goes on along the minus strand of CM070007.1, from coordinate 39,764,177 downwards.
AGATTCATGTATTTAGTAACACCATCAACAAGGTCCAAAAGCAACAGTCAAAGTTCAAAAACAGTCAAAGTTTTAAGGCACAGATGGAAGAAAAAAGAGGGATCACATTTCTCCAATTTTAGTGTCTTTACATTGGCTTCCTGTAAAGCTTAGAATTGACTTCAAAATAGCTGTTTTTGTCTGTAAGGCTTTATTTGGTCTTGCACCAAAATACATTAGTGACCTTCTGATTCCTTCCTCAAAGAGCACTTAGGTTTAGTAATCAGCTTCTCTTAACTGTCCCACGTTGTCGCTGTAAAACCAAGCTTTTCAGCTGCAGCTCCTAAGCTTTGGAATAGTTTGCCTGTAAATGTGAGATCTGCTCCTTCGCAAGCTAGTTTTAAATCTGTTCTCAAATCTTTTGTTTTCTCTGGCTTTTGATTAAAGTTAGTTTAAGGGTTTGATTTCAAAGTGTTCTGAGTCTATTTTTTTTTTTTTTAATTTATGTTTTTTATATGCTGTGTGTTTGTTGTACAGCACTTTTGATGCTTTTAAATGTGCTGCTATAATAATACATTTTGACTTGATTTTTGACATGCAGTCAAATTATAGGGGAGACCAGGTCTTTTTTTTTTCTCTCTGTGATGAACATTTAACATCCAAGGAATGTTTTCATTCCACAAATGCATAGTGGGGAAAAATTCTTTATTAACATTTTCTTCACACTTCTTTAGCAAAATGGTTCTGACTGAATTTTATTTCCACTGAAAAAAGGAAATAATTTTTTTTTTTTTTTTAGGGCATCAACACAAAAACCTTTTGAAACCATTTTTTAATATACTGGTCTCACAGAGAAGTCTGTATCTCAGTAGCTAAGGCTTTGAATAAAGGCGATCTCTTGCCTGCAAATCGGTTCTCAGATTGTTCTGATTCTTTTTTTTGTTGCATGCTTCAACATTACGCATGTTTCCTTTTATGCTTTATATATGCACTGTGTCTGTTGCTTTTAAATGTGCTATAGAAATACATTTTGACTTTTGACATGCAGTTCAATTATAGGGGAGACTACTTCTATGTACTTCTAACTTTATGATACAATTCTATGATAATATAAATCAAATACCAGGCTACAACGAAATTGTGAATCTAATTACATAAAATACACTGGAATCATTTAACATTTGTTAATTAGACTACAGTACTATTATATTTCTAAAGCTGCTTTAGAGGCGCCAAGAACGGATACCTTCCATCTTCGACAAAACAACAAAAACGTACCTGAAACAGCTTCCGTGGTGATGAACACAACAATGGTGACTAGCATCAAACATCTACGTGGCATTTTGTCTTACAAAGTACACTTTTACTTATTATTTGCTCAAAGATGCGAAGAGGTCTAATCGCAGTCCAAAACACATGGCTAGTGAAACAGAAACAGAAACTGAATGGAAATACGTGGTTGGTGTTTTACCGGTAGCACACTTAATAAATGTCATTCAGCTTTAAAAGTTCACACCACAATCCTCCTCAGTCATCAGCATATGTAAATGCCAAATCGGAAACCTATTCATTTAGCAGATGCATTTATCAAATGCTAAATAATAGTACTAGTATGAGACTACTATATAGTCATAAATACAATGTGAAATCACTGAAATTAACCTACAAAGGAATATTTAAAAAAAATATATAAACTCTGATACAGAGTCCGGGTATTGAGCCACGTCAATCGTCAGAGCACAATGTGGAAATCCCCGTGGAAATCCCCGTGGAAACAGCATAGAGTTCCAAGAAGTGAACGGTAGACCAGACAATGGCTGCGTTCGAAACCGCATACTTCCCTACTATATAGTAGGCAAAAAACAGTATTAGTAAAAAAAACGAATAAGTATGTTTGAATCTTAAGTATTCATAAACGAGTAAGTGAGAATTAGTAGGCGAGTGCACGACGTACGTATACTTAATTTGCGTTCTAATATGCCTGCTTATCTACTATATAGCAGGAAAAAAAGAGTATGTGAAGAAAGAAGTACGTTCGAAACCTAAAAGAGTAGGCGAGAAATCCCCGGATGTCCTACTTCTTCAGCCCAGATTCTGGAGTGTTCATGGATGGATACTTTTTAATCCCAGGAGTCCACGGGAGAGCAATACGTCATCATCGAACGTGATTAAGAACCGCGACAAGGGTATTTACAAATATGAGTATTGCAAACCAAAACATGGTTCCTTGTGTTAAAATCTTATTTGCTGACTTACTAAACTGTATATTTAGGTGCAAAGACTAGACAGTAACGTTATAGTATATTGTAATTTTGCTGTAAAAACACGTTTAATTGTGTATAGCAAACAGTAGAGCTCCAGTAAGCACACGTACGTCAACGAAGTGGATTTACATAAGCCATATACATCTTCGATTACTAAATGTTTATTTAACAACTGACAGTACAACAAGTGTTGTAAGAGAATTGCAGATGAGCACACCACAACATGAAACAGACATCTGTGTGAGTGGTGTACGTTATGTGTGCTTATTATGTAGAATTCACTGCTGTCAACACTGCTTTAGTTGAATGTAAATAGTGTAAATAAACACATGTACATAAAGTAACTAAACATGAGTTCATCCGTTTCATTTGTCCATTAGTACTGTTGATAAATTGAGGAGCATTTGTGTTGGATAAAAAGCCAGTTAACAAATCAGCAACTACCTCAAAATGTGAATGCAGTATTGAATCACAGAACTAACTGAATCATGTGTGGATGTTACAGGGACAGATGAGACACACGTGTGTTTATCTGGTGAAGAGTGACTGATGAAGGAATGCTGCCATCAAAGGCTTTCAGTGAGTATACATTACATAAATTAATAAAACATCTTTTAAATCTTAAGTTGTAGTTTATTTTATTTATTGTAACATCAAACAGAGTTATTACAGCACTTTTGATTTGCAATTTCTGTGCATTTTCTGCAGATCTTTTGTGGTGAAGCAGGTGACAGCAGCATTTGTGGGAAGAAAGGAAGACCTGAAACAAAAATATAAAGTAAGATCATTTTGTTACTTTAATACAGAAATCAAAAAATTTAAAATTATTGTAAAAAAAAAAAAAAGTTCAAATTAATGCTTTTGTATTATATTTGTGCTTTTTTGTATGATCTGAAATGTCTGCAGACTGGTGTGAGCAGTGAGAAAGGAGGAATCCACAGCAGCATCCTGGAAATGGTCTGGTGCCGTGGATGAGATCCTCCATCACTCCACCTGCCATTACTGCCTCATCTGGGCCAGATGTTGCTGTGGCCTCTGCATCCTCAGTGAGCTCAGAGCCAGTGAGAGCATCTAGAAAAAGACTAAAAGACATTGAAGATGTGATTCTGTTCTGCCGGTTTCTGTTCATACAGTATTAGTCAATGGAGGCCGACTTTCAGAGGTTTCAAAAGCATCAACAAATAAAGTCATGAAACTTTTATCCAAAGTGACTTACTTGCTCTTATTACAGGGACCCCCAATCCCCTGGAGAAAAGAGCCTTGCTCAGGTAGTTGTGAACCAGCAACCTTCTGCTTACCAGTTCAGCAGTTTAGCCCACTACAAAAGTAATAGAGCTACAACAAAAATTAGCACGTGAGTGTAAACATAAAATGAAATTTGTCAAGAAATGGAATGCTGACAACATGAATTGTAAAATGTTTTACTCCGTTTAAATGTTTCACAGGTAGTCGAGCAGACACAGCGATAGCCAGATTGTCCCGCACATGTTCTCGTGCTCTTGCCTCAAGGTTGTGGGGTTCAGTGGTGCGTCTTTATGGTCTTTCTCATCCTCTGGCTCAATGACATCCCCATTGAGAAGAGTGAAATTGTGAAGCACAGCAGCAGAATTGGCACTGCTGCGTTGAGATGGCAATAGGATGTGGGGTTCACCAACTAACTGTAAACCCTTAACAAAAAGAAGTATACTTCAAGTTTATTTTATTAAGTATACTTAAGTAAAGTTCAAGTATATTTTTAAGTATACTTTATGTAGTAAGTATACAAATATCAGTGTTCTATTAGTATACTTTTAAAAGTACTATTTCAATACTCCTTGGGACTAAATTGGCCCACTTTCTAGTATATGAAAGTATAGTTTTAAGTATAGCAGAAGTAAACTTTGACTACACAACTAGTTTACATCTATATTTTTAGTTTGTACTGCAAGTATACTAAAAGTGAACTTATAGGTATACTGATAGTTTACTAATTAAATACTTTTAGTACACTTTATAGTCTCAGTAAACTACTAGTTTAATGGTTTTATACTGTAGGTCAACTTGTAAGTTGTCTTTAAGTGAACTTTACATCATACTTTAATAATAATAACAATAATAATACATTTTATTTGCAATGCGCCTTTCTTACACTCAAGGTGCTACAAAAAAAAAAAAAAAAAAAAAAAACAGAATTAAACAAACAAACAATCAACACAATTCCATAAAATCACAATACCAATACAATAACATCAACTGTAAGATTAAAACTTAACTTAAAAGCTTCAATAAAAAGATAAGTTTTAAGTAATTTCAAACAAGTAATATACTATGATGTCCCTATTTAGGTATTAATTTGTATATATTTTGTTATATGAATACCTGAACACACAAAACATCAAAAGTACAGGGTATCTGTTTGTAAACAAAGAACATTTTATTACAGCTTAATACATCCATTTTTTATAAACACTTGAATGTGGGTACGTTGCTTAAATAAAAAAAAAAAAAAAAAAAAAAATGAATAAATAAACAATATTTTGAACAAAACGCTAAAAAAAAAAAAAACAACAACAACACTAATTATGATGGAGTTGATCAACACCCCAAATCATGACAGTCTCCTCATGGCTCCACATCTTATTCCATAACTTTACACAGTTTTACATATCTATTGTTTTGATGCTGTTTTATGTCTGACGATTGTGATTACACGTGGAAGCGGATTCTTCTTCACTCGTGTTTTGGAAGTTCTGTACAAAACATGTGAAATAGCGCCCCCTAGGGTATAACAATGAAAACACTGATTCTCAGAGCACAAGTATAGCTCAAATACTTAGACTTTTTCTAAGTATAAATCAAGTATACTTAAATGCCATTTTAAGTATATTTCTGAGAAGTATATAAAGCACATATCTGAGAAGTACATAAAAGTATACTTAAAGTATTTTTGGTTTAAAAGAAGTATACTAATAGCACACTTGAATAAACTTATTTTTCGTAAGGGAATACATGATTTTTAGATCAATAAGTTTGAATAAAGCTCTGTTTCATCTGTTGTTGACTTGTATATTTATGCATTTATTATGATGCTTTTATTCCTTCTTTTACTCATTTAGTCATGTTTCCTATTGTTGTCAATAAATACAATATACATATTTTGTTAACTAATGCATTAATTCATTGCTTAACTGAAAATTGATGGATTCAAAATCAGCTGAATTTGTCAAGTGTATATTCATGCATAGCTATGTCAAAAAGTTATATAATTAATTATTAGTTGGCATGTATCTTTATTATTATGTTTAAATGTTGGGGTGGGCTAACAATGCAGTTCATTATGATGTTATCTTAATTTTTAAGTAGTAATACTTACATTTTTCAAATGTAAAATCAACAGTCTCCAAATGCGAGATGTTCCAGCAGCTGCCTGATGTCTCCTGTGTGCAGACAATGCAAACGTGGAGGTGTATTTTAACCGTACTTGGTAGGTAGGGTTGTTGAGGTACTGATGCTATGAGGTGTTAGTGCACCTGTCACTCTTTTCATTATTATTATTATTATTATTATTATTATTATTATTATTATTACTGAACTTATAATTACATATAAGATCTGGAAAATATGGTTGTACCTAACAATGGACAACTGTAATGACAAAAAAAAAAAAAACAAACAAAAAAAAAAAAAAAAACACACAACAACAACAACAACAACAACAACATAATAACAAGGTTAAATATCTGAATTATTCACCACGGTGCTTTTTTTTTAGAAGCCTGGTGGATGAAACGACAGTAAAAATTCAACAAGAAAAAAAGAAAACAATGGAGATTTAAACCACTTAAGCCAATTTTACACATAAAATGAAGAAATTAACTGCATATTAAAGAGAACGATTTCATCTTATAAAATTTCTTATAAAATTGGATCAAGTAAAAAAAAAAAAAAAAAAAAAAAAAAAACTGATTATACTACAAATCACAATAAAATGTAAAATTGTTTCTTTAACAAGACCACAAAATTAGCAAATTATCAACATCAAAATATTTACGGGTAGATCAAACCTGCCGCTCATATCTTTTAAATTCTTGCGCTTGTTATGAGCTCGTAGATCACATGATAACGTAAACATGGCGGATGACGTCCGAATTACATTCATACTCAACGACATTTGGCTGTAAAGTACGTACTCTTTTAGCGCTTGTTAAGTAAGTACTTATTGAAATTAAGTACCTACTCATTGAGTATGTGGTTTCGAATGCACTCAATAAGTATGTGCGTGAGTGTCTCTTAAACAGGCCATGGCTCAATGAGGTCCAGGTGCAACAGATTAGAATTCAGGTGATGATGAACAAGTGGGCGGTGCTACCAGATGTGTGGCAGATGGAGGTGGCTGTGGTGAATGCCTGACACTACCCCCTCCTCCAGGGGTGGCTCCCGACGCCCTTACACGACGCCGAGGGCGACCACGACCACAAGGGGCAGGACGATCCGGCTGACTCCTATGGAAATCCAGAAGTAAGGTAGGATCTAGGATGTCATCTCTGGGTACCCAGGACTGTTACTCGGGTCCGTACCCCTCCCAGTCCACGAGGTATTCCAGGTGGCCCCCCTCAACGCCATGAGTCCAAGATCTTGTGAACCGTGTAGATGGAAGGTGGATCCAGGACTTCAGGAGGTTCCACTTCAGCTCCCAGGGTTTCTGTGGGATAGAAGGGTTTAAGGAGTGATGCATGGAAAGTGCAGTACCTTGGAGGGATCTGAAGCTGGAAGGTGACATCATTGATCCGCCTCAGGATCTTGAACGGACCAATATAGCGGGGACTCAGCTTGCGGCAGGGCTGACGCAGACGAAGGTCACAAGTAGATAGCCAGACCCGATCCCCAGGTTGGTAAGTGGGACCAGGTCTTCTTCTGACGTCAGCAAACCTCTTGTGATGTCGAACAGCCCGCTGGAGATGGTGATGAGCCGAGTCCCACACTCTCTCACTCTCCCAAAACCAGTGGTCAACAGCTAGAACATGGGAAGGTTCCTCCGTCCAGGGGAACAGCGGAGGCTGGTAACCAAGTACGCACTGGAAGGGTGTTAAGCCGGTGGTATCTTGGCATAGAGAGTTCTGTGCGTACTCAGCCCACAGGAGGAACCTGCTCCAGCTGTGCTGGTCCTCGTGACAGTATGCCCGGAGGTAACGTCACAGCTCTTGGATCTTTCTCTCCGTCTGGCCATTGGTCTGAGGATGATAACCGGAGGAGAGATTAACAGAAACACCAAGAAGCTTGAAGAAAGCTTTCCATACGTGAGAGATGAACTGAGGTCCCCAGTCCGACACGATCTCCTCGGGCAAGCCGAAGTGACGAAACAGCTGTTTATAACAGAAGTTCAGCAGTCTCCATTGCCGTGGGCAACCCCCTTAAAAGGAAAAACTTGCACATCTTAGAGAAGCGATCCACCATAACTAGGATACAGGTGTTATTTTCGGAGCCCGGGAGATCGGTCACGAAGTCCACTCCAATATGGGACCAGGGCCTCTGTGGAATGGGTACTGGTACCAGTTTTCCTGTGGGAAGTTGACGGGGAGAGGTAGACATAGCACAGACAGAGCAGCTCTGGACTTACCTGATGGTATCACAGCGCATACTGGGCCACCAGTATCGGGTTTGGAGGAGCGAGAGGGTCCGTTGGCTACCTGGGTGTCCAGAGCCCGGAGACTGATGAGCTGTGCCCAGAAAGGTTAGTCGTTGAGAACGAGGACCAAAGATCTTACCTTCTGGGCATTCCGGCGGAGCGGGCTCCTGTAGGGTGGCTTGCCTGATGTTGTTGTCCTGCTCCCATAGGATAGGGCTGATGATTAGGTTGGAGGGTATGATGGCTTCCGGTTCCGCAGGGTGGTCAGAAGAGAACTGTCATGATAGCGCGTCAGCAGATATATTCTTGGAACCGGGTCGATAAGTGATTTTAAAGTTGAAGCGTGTGAAGAATGCCCATCATGCTTGTCTGGGTTTGAGCCGTCTTGCCTCTCAAAGGTATTGGAGGTTATGATGATCCGTGATGGTAAATGGATGAGTTGAACCCTCCAACCAGTGGCGCCACTCCTCCAGGGCTAGTTTGATGGCCAGGAGTTCTCCATTGCCGACATCATAATTCTGCTCCGCCGGAGACAGCTTCCGAGAATAGAAAGCACAGTGATGAAGGAGAGGAGGCTCGCCGACCGCTTGGGACAGCACTGCACCCACTCCAGTGGTGGAAGCGTCAACCTCAACCATAAAAGGGAAGTGTGGGATCTGGGTGGTGTAATAAGGGTGCGGTGCTGAAAATCTCCTTGAGCCGCTGGAATGCTTCGTGAGCAGCGGGGTTCCAGATGAGAGCTTTCGGTTTACCCCTCAGGAGGGAGGTTAACAGAGCCGTGACGGAACTTAGTTCTTGATGAAGCATCTGTAGTAGTTGGAGAATCCTAGGAAACGTTGAAGTTCTTTAACAGTGAGGGGTTGTGGCCATTCCTGAATAGCAGAAACCATTCCCCAATCCATCTGCACGCCCTCGGCAGTGATGTACCCCAGGAACTGTACGGATGGACGATGGAATTCACATTCTTCAAGCTTGAGATAGAGGCTGTGATCACGTAGTTTGTGGAGGACCTGCTGGCGATGTTCAGACAAGTTCCGGGAGTATATCAGAATATCAATGTAGACAACTACGAACCGATGGAGGAACTCCCAGAACACCTTGTTCATAAACGTTTGGAAGATAGATGGGCTGATGGATAAGCCGTACGGCATGACCCGGTACTCATAGTGGCCAGTAGGTGTCGAATTCCATCTTCCATTCGTCTCCCCCATGAATACGAATGAGGTTGTAAGCACTCCGAGGTCCAACTTCTTGAAGACTTATATATATATATATATATATATATATATAAATGTTGTGATAAGTTTTTTATTAATTAATAATTAAGGGGAGACACTGCAGGCAAAAACGCTGTTTTTTCATGCACCTGTCAAGTTTGATATTTTGGGCTTTTTGGTTTTTCATAAAGTGTTTTTTCAGACTAGTGGAAAGAAAACATTCAAAAGACACTGTTGTGTTTCTTTTATAGCACTTTATCTATTTGAATACATTTCAAATACAATACATATTTTTAAAGACTGTTTTCTCAAAATGAGTTTTTTCTCCTACACATTTTTATTCCTGTCTATATCCTGAAGGTTTTTTTTTTTTTTCTTCAAAAAAACAGTAAAAAAAAAAAAAAAAAAAAAGTTTTCTGTCTGTTCTATTTTTTTCTGAATTATGGAGTGACAAAATGAGATGAGCCAAAATTCCCCCTGTAAAAACTTTATGATCCACCATGGCGCTTCCACTCCATTCTCGAGTCACTCGCAATGATTACTCTGATAGAAACCGTTTGGCGGAGACGCAGAGCGAGCGCGAGCCGAATCGCTTTGCCATTCAAGACTAACCAATCCATGATTTATTAGAGATTTGTTATACTGATTAAAACTAAAGTAACGAGCCTGGTTTCGAAAATACCAGTAGAATAAGTAAAAAGTACAGATACTTGTGTAAAAATGTAAGAAGTAAAAGTAAAAAGAAGTCAGAAAAATAAATAGTGAAGTAAAGTATTGATACTAGAAAAATCCACGTAAGTACTGTAACTAAGTATTTGTACTTTGTTCCCATCTCTGGACACAGCTGGTCGGCACACTAGTTTTACCGGGCTTTTGGCCACTTCCTTAGCCGGTCAGACTGGAAGAAAAGCTAAATCCAGCTACTTCCAGCTTAAACCAGCTAAGACCAGCCAACCATTCTAGGCTGGTTTTAACCTTTTTTTATCAGCAGGGATTAGCAGCCTTTATAGCATGCTAGCAAACTTAATGATACATGAATATGATAATGTAAATCAAATACCAGGCTATAACGAAGTTGTGAATCTAATTAAATAAAATACACTGGAATCATTTAATATTTGTTAACTAGACTACCGTAGTATTATATTTACAGTATAAAGCTGCTTTAGAGTCGCCAAGAATGGACACCTTCTCATCTTCGACAAAACAACAACAAGATACCTGAAACAGCTTGGGTGGTGAAGAATACAACAGTGGTGACCAACATCAAATGTCGGAGTGGCATTTTGTTATACAAATTACACTTTTACTCACTTTTTTCTTTATTTTGCTCAAAGACGTCTAATCGCAGTCCAAAACACTTGGACAGTGATAGTGAAAAAGAAACTGAAAGGAAAACATGTGGTTGGAGTTTTACCAGCAGTACACTGAATAAAAATGGCATTAATAAACTGTTTTAATAAAATGCTCATTACATTAGCACATTACAAACTACCTGGGTGCTGGATCTTCAACTTTTTTGACATTAATCTCCAATATTGTGCGCCCAAAAACAGTAGCAGATTTAGTTTGTTTAACATCTTTTCATTTATTTAAACAGTTTAAACATTTATTTAAACAGTAAAACTATTACACAATACAAACTAATCTGTTATGTAGAACAGAAATGTAAAATTGATCAAATGCCTTGGTTTAATCTAAATGAAACAGAAAAAAAATGTTTTGTGTAAAACCTATATTTATGTGTATGTGTTTTATGCTTTTCTTTTAGTAAAGCGGGGATTTAGAGTCGATGACTAGGCAAATAGGTCATGGCTTTGCATCTGACAGGGCACAAGGGTCCATGATGTGGCAGGCAGCATCATCACTCTTATCAGTTTCATGTCTGCTTCACGAATGTCATTTCTGTGGGAAAAATAGTAAAAAAAAATGCTAATTTTTAAATTGTATTGTAAAAAAACACATACAGCTATGGCCCTTGATGCTGATTGGTCAGTCCAGTGATTGTCTAAACTAATGTTTATCAGCTGTTAATATCATTGCACATTGCATTAACCAAGATTGATTTAATTTGTCTGCGATACTGCAAAAATAATTTTCCACAAGTAAGAAGAAAATAAACTTACCCTGTAATTCTTTGGTCTCCCATGGCGAGCAGCACAATAACCTTAAAGAACAAGAATGACACACTCACCCTTACCAAAAAGAAGTATGCTTCAAGATTATTTCATTACTTAAGTAAATTTCAGGTATATTATTAAGTATACTTTGTTGTAAGTATACAAATATCAGTGTACTAGTAGTATACTTGTAAGTATTCTATTTCAACACTCCTCAGGACTAAATTGGCCCACTTTCTAGTATATAAAAGTATATATTTAAATATACTTTAAGTATAATAAAAGTAAACTTTGAGTACACAACTAGTTTATATCTATGTTTTAGTTTGTAGAGCAACTATACTAAAAGTGAACTTATGGGTACACTGATAGTTTACTAATTAAATACTTGTAGCATTTTTAGTGAAGTATAGTCTCAGTAAAAACTCAGTAAACAAGTATACTCATAAGTTTTCTTTAAGTGAACTTTACTTTCTGATTACACATATCTGTACTCAATCAGCCACGCCCTATAAAAGACTCTCGCCCTCAGTCTTTCACTGTCTGGTCTACCATTCACATCTCCTATGCTAGCTCCAGACCCAGTGCAATTTCTTCAAGGACTCTTCGGTGCTTATGACTGCCTCTCTGCTTACCCCTTCGGACTTCACTCTACTCATCATTACAAAGACAGTCAGATAAGATTCCTGAGTTATCTTTACATCCTGCATTCTGTTTACTCTCAACCTGTGAATAAAGATTCTACTGTTTGCACTTACTGCTGCTTCTGGTCTCATCCCTGTTTATACGTGACAGAAGACCAGACCAACACCGAATATGAGCACCCGCGACATCCGACCCACTCATGGAACTGGTGAATGCCTTCAAGGCGGCTCTGAGACCACCGCCTTCTGCCTCAGGTTGTCCCATGGCCATGCCCACAACATTTGCGACGCGGCTAAGTGTAGCAGTTTTCTTCTGCAAATCAACTTATACATCCAGATGCAACCACAACAATTCCCATCGGAAAACGCCAAAGTCACCTTTTTGATTTCACTCCTCACCGGTAAGGCTCTCCAAAAAAAAAAAGGCTATCTGGAACTGTAATAATCCCATTATCAACTCATTTGAACAATTTACCGATCATATCTTCATGATCATATCACGAAGTTTTCAGCACCGCTACAAGCACGCTAACCACTTCCGATCAGCTGTTCCGTCTCCACCAAGGTTCTTCTTCAGTGAATGTCTACACTCTCCACTTCCTCACGCTGGCGGCAGCTAGTGGCTGGAATGAGATCGCGCTACTGGGCGCTTACCGGCAAGGACTCAACCCAGAGATCCGCACAGCAATGGCGCTATACGATGACTCCATTGGGCTGGAGTTCTTCCTACAACAGACCACCCGAGTCTCCCAGTGACTAGCCGTCTGCCAGCTACCGGTAACCGCTCCTCAGCCAGCTTAGGTAGCTGCTTGTTACCCAGTACCAGAACCGATGCAAGTGGACTCAACTCACCTCTCACGAACTGAAATCGCTGTTTCACTGGGATTACGTCTATACTGTGGTCATCAAGATCATCTCATCCGCAACTGTCCAGTTCCCAGTTCCCCGCCCCCCATGTCTGGCTCTCCACCCGCGACCTGCGACTGCCCTGCCGCAAGCTGAGTCCCCGCTACATTGGTCCATTCCAAATCCTGAGGCAGATCAACGAAGTGACATTCCCACTTCAGCTCCCACCCAGGTACCGCATTCACCCCACCTTCCATGTCTCCCTGCTAAAACCATTTTCTCTCTCTGCCACAGACACCCCTGGAGCTGAAGCGGAACCCCCTCCTCCGGAAGTCCTGGACCAGCCTTCCATCTACATGGTTCATGAGATCCTTGACTCACGACGTCGAGGGGGCCACCTGGAATACCTCATTGACTGGGAGGGGTACGTTCCTGAGGTACGATCCTGGGTGTCCCCTCACTACTGCTGGAATTCCATCGCAGCCACCCGGATCGCCCTGCTCCTCGCAGTTGCAGCCAACCTCGGCGTCGTGTTAGGGCATCAGGAGCCATCCCTGGAGGAGGGGGTAATGTCAGGCATTCACCACAGCCACCTCCACCTGCCATCTCACCTACAGCTCCGCCCACCCATTCCTCATCACCGGAGTTCTGATTACACACACCTGTACCCAATCAGCCACGCCCTATAAAAGACTCTCTCCCTCAGTCCTTCACTGTCTGGTCTACCGTTCACATCTCCTACACTAGCTGCAGACCCAATGCTATTTCTTCAAGGACTCTCCGGTGCTTATGACTGCCTCTCTGCTTACCCCTTCGGACTTCACTCTACTCATCATTACAAAGACAGTCATATAAGATTCCTGAGTCATCTTTACATCCTGCATTCTGTTTACTCTCAACCTGTGAATAAAGATTCTACTGTTTGCACCTACCGCTGCTTCTGGTCTCATCCCTGTTTATATGTGACAACTATGTCCCTATTTGGTATTAATTTGTATATTTTGTTATATGAATATCTGAACATACAAAAGAGAGAACAGAATAACTGCTTGTAAACAAACATTTTATTCTAGCTTCATGCATTCTTTTTATAAACACTTGAATGTGGGTAAGGTTCATAAATAATAACAGAGAAGAAATAAACATTTTGAACAAAAGGCTGAAAAAAGACTATTAATTGGATACAGAGTGATAATCAAAAAGTCTATCAACACCCCAAAACTTGACCATCATTATTACCTCTTCATGGGTCACATTTTATTCCATATGACCGATTGTGTTAAAAATGTGAGCAAGCATCTGTGGTTTTGGTTTCTTCTTCACTTGTGTTTTGGAAATTACAGAAGATGTGTAATAGCTCTCCCTACCATATAACAATGAAAACATGGATTCCTTTATGTAAAAAGTGTATTCAAGTGTGCTATTAGTATACTTCTTTTAAACTAAGAAAATAGAAAAGTATACTTTTAGTCTACTTTTCAAGTACTTCTCAGAGATGCCATTTAAGTATACTTAACTTATACTTAAAAGTCTAAATGTATTTAAGCTATACTATACTATGCTCAGAGAATCCATGTTTTCATTGTTATACAGTAGGGGACACTATTACACATCTTCTGTTCAGAATTTCCAAAATATAAGCGAAGAAACCAAAACAACAGATGCTTTCACATGTAATCTAACACGACGATCATCAGACATAAAAAAAAATCATCAAAACTGTGTAACCTTATGGAATAAAAGTCGTCCCATGAAGAGGTAATAATGACTGTCAAGCTTTGGTGTGTTGATCGATTCCATCTATGTTTTGATTATCATTCTGAATCCTGTTCAGTCTTTTTTCAGCATTTTGTTCAAAATATTGTTTATTTCTTTCTTCTTTTTTTTATTAATAAAACGTAGCCACATTCAAGTGTTTATAAACAAAGAATGCAAGAATCTAGAATGAAATGTTTTTGTTTACAAGCAGATGCCCTGTTCTTTCTTTTGATGTTTTGTGTGTTCAGATATTCATATAACAAATATAACAAAAGATTGTACATAAATAGGGACATAGTAGTATACATAAAGTATGATGTAAAGTTCAATTAAAGAAAACTTATGAGTATACTTGCAGTATGAAACTACTAAACTACTAGTTTAGTGAGACTATACGTCACAGTGCACTAAGTATTTAATTAGTAAACTATCAGTATGCCTAAAAGTTCACTTTTAGTATAGTTGCAGTACAAACTAAAAACTTAGATATAAACTAGTTGTGTACTCAAAGTTTACTTCTGTTACACTTAAAGTATACTTAAAAGTATACTTTTATATACTAGAAAGTGGGCCAATTTAGTCCCAAGGAGAAATAGTACATTTACAAGTATACTACTAGTACACTAATATTTGTATACTTACTACATAAAGTATACTTAAAAATATATCTTTACTTAAGTATACTTTATAAAATAATTTTGAAGTATACTAATTTTTGGTAAGGGTTCTCGGTGAACAGTATTGCTCAAATATTTAGACTTTTTCTGAGTATTAGTTAAGCATAATTAAATGTCATTTTAAGTTTCTTTCTGATAAGTACATAAAAGCACATTTCTGAGAAGTACATAAAAAAAGTAGACTGAAAGTATACTTTCCTATTTAAAAGAAGCATACTAATAGCACACTTGTATAAACTAAGTATACATAATCCACCGACCTACTCTGCGCATGTTTTCTGCTGATGCCAATCAGGTTGCATGCTACTGAATAATATTAACTAATATAGCCTAATAACAATTTAGCAGTGTTGGGAAGGTTACTTTGGAAATGTAATAGTTTATAATTTACAAGTTACTCTATTTAAAATATAATAAGTAGTGTAACTTTTCAATTACTTTATTAAAGTAATGTAACTTATTATGTTTGATTACTTTTTGATTACTACATTTTTAATATTTTCAACTGTTATCATTTTGAAACATTTAAAACAGGCAGAGTTAACCTTACAGTAGCACTCAACACTGATTACTGTCAGACTTTCAAAATCCTTTATCACTTGAATTAAGATTATAATAAGTAAGGGATAATATACATCTTTATTTTGCAATAACAACTGGCTGGATGTACATTATCCCACTTATTACACAGCTGCTGACCACAAAAGCAAATAATTAGACACAAATCACTGATCTGAGTTGAAATGATTGAATGCAAAGCTTCCATGAGGAAATCAGTTGCTAGCAAGCAGCACAGAATTAAGAAATTGTACGCATAATATTAAATTAAGTTTTAATATTTTATTAGCTAACCAAGAAAAACTGTGAAGTGTATAGCGCTGACTTAAGCTGCCCAGATGAGTCCGTGTTTTAGCTTTTACCAGTTGTTATCGGGGAATAACATATCTTGGAATGTCATGACTGACCAATCAGAATCAAGCATTCCACAGAGCTGTGTAATAATTTAATTTAAAGCGCAGCCACCACAAATTCAGACTTAACACCTCTTATTTACTTTGAGATCATTCTGAGGTTAAATATAGATTTGAAATCTTAACAAGAAATAGCTATATGGCTATGATACTGGTTTTGAAATCGAATGTTTGCGTAGTTATGACAGGAAACACTGGGATCTAACAATGCCTTGGAAAAAACAATTAATCTTAAAAAATAAAGTATATGCATAAACCCAAATAGGAAATAAAACATGGAACAAGCATGTGTCCTGTTTTGAGTCCTAAACTCCTAAAACATTGGTCTCATTTTAGAGCAGTCAATGCAATTTATAAAATTTGTGTGTGTGTGTGTGTGTGCAATCATTAACATTTTCAAAAGAAACTGTAATTTAATTACACATTTTTTCTCAGTAACTGTAACTAATTACAATTACATTTATTTTGTAATTAAATTACGTAATTACGTTACATGTAACTAGTTACTCCCCAACACTGCAATTTAGGCATTGTTTTAGCAAACTCAAAATTAAAATTAAAGCCTAAGTTGAACCCCTGATGTCACACTGATGGATTATTTTACAGATCTCCTTGCTACGTTTCTGGACAATGATTGTGTTAATTACATTGCTGTCTATGGGAGGGTCACGTTTGGAACGACATGGGGGTAAGTGATTAATAACAAAATTTTCATTTTGGGGTGGAGTAACCCTTTAAAGTCTCGCTGTATTCTCCTAATGGAGTCAGTTTACCTATAGCCCGCCCTTCTTGCTGGATATCTGATTTAACACTGAAATGTGACATTATGAAAGTAAAATATGGTAAATGGCAATTCACCTCAAGCTTTGGACAGTGGTTAAAATAGAATAAAATAGAATAACACAGATAAATGAAACACATTTCAAAGGTTTGAAAAGATTTAGATGAGAGTCTTACCATTCATTTGACGTATAATCAGGATGACAGTCACCACACCGATCAAAATGATCAAAGAAACGACGATTGCAATGATCAATTCTGTGTTGGAATCTGAAGATAAGACAAAAAGGCTATTAAAAGTGACTGACGTGATGGCCACTGTATGGTAATCCATACTCAGAATTTGTGCTTTGCATTTAACCCATCCAAGTGCACACAAACAGCACTAAGCATTGAACACACACCCAGCTATTTCCAATGTGAGACATAAATGTTTCCGCTGCTGTCTTACCATGAAACAGATCTCTCACATAGACTGGATCACTGGTCTCCTCACTCACTTCATTCTTCAGTGTGCAGGAGTAGTGGTCTTCTAGGTTAGTGCTGTCAGTCACCGTTATTTTCCTCTCATTATGATACAGTTCCTTTACATTCTCTCCATCGCAGTATTTCCAAACGACTGTACTTTTAGAAGAGGATTCACCCTCACAGCTCAAGGTACATTCACGAACATCTCCCAATGAGCACTCTTTCGTAATATGAGGTTTGCTGACAGGCTCTAATAATTAGAATCAATAAATATTTTTAGAAAATATTCTATTCAATATTAATTAATAATATTTTTATAAATAATTAGACATTTTATTTAGTCTATTATTGTTGTTTATCATTGTTTTCATTTCTAAAGCTAATAAATATATTGTTAAAGAAGAAGAACAAACAAATCAATGTTATCACATGTGTAAAAATGAAATAAAATAATGTCACAATTATTTGTGACACAGATGTGCATACTGTAATCAGATGTATCTACAGTACATTAACTCACCCATAACAGTCAGGGTGAATTTTTTTCTTTGCTCTTTGCTGTTGATGTCAACAGTATAAGTTCCGCTGTGTTTAGGCTGTAGATATTTTAAATTAAGATTTCCAGTGCTTTTGTCCAGAGATGCGTGGGATTTGAATTTGGCGTTGGGAATGTCAGTGCTGTCCTCCTCCCGGTCCCATTCAATGACTTTCACAACAACTCCATTATTGTCTCTGTGTTTCCATATAACGCTGGTGGTACTAGGAACAACAGATCCAGTCACTATAGCGAAAGTAGCTTCGCTATTCACCGCTTTCATCACATGATCTCCTGTAAATAAGACAATCATACAGTAATTCGACATTATAGAAATTCAAAGGGCAGCAGAAAACTTATTTCATAGCAGTCTACCCTAAATTATTAGCCTAGGCTACATTATTTCCAAAACAATGTTAAAGTACTTGGAATATTTTATTTATCTATATTTTATACTTTTGTACTTTGATTTTATAAATTAATGTATTCAGTTACATTCAAAGTGGTTAAAAATACAATGCATTGGACTTTGTCTGCTGGTTGTAATTTCGAACCACTTTGATTTTACTCAGAACTCTTAAAGCAACCAATTTAATGTGAAATTATTAGTGGTTAGAGTTTCTTTTACAATACTAAAAAGGACAAAAAAGAACCAATGCATCATGGTGGTGCAATGATGTACTTGGAGTATTATGTAAATACCAAACCCTGGATCACAAAACCAGTCTTTAGTTGCACAGGTATATTTGTAGCAATAGCCATAAATACATTGTATGGGTCCAAATGATAAATTTTTCTTTTATGCCAAAAATCACTAGGATATTAAGTAAATATAATTTTCTGTGAAGATATTTTGTAAATTTCCTACCGTAAATATATCAAAACTTAATTTATGATTATTAATATGCATTGCTAGATACTTCATTTGGACAAATTTAAAGGCAATATTTGGATTTTCTTCCACCATAAGATTTGAAATACTTGTATCTCGACCAAATATTGTCTAATACTGTAACAAACCATACATCAATGAAAAGCTTATTTATTTAGCTTTCAGATGATACATAAACCTCAGTTTAACAAAATAGACCCTTGTGACTGGTTATGTGGTCCAGGGTCACATATTAATTCAGCACCAAGTATTTATTAAAGTAAGGTTATGATACAAGCATCACAGAACTATTCATATGCATTTATACAAACAGCTTAATTACCTACCTGAAACGGATTCGCAGATTATCAAGATCCATATAAAATGACAACGTCTGAAGAACATCATCTTTCTGCTTTTCTTCTCTTTGCTTCTCAATAATCTACTAAGGCATCTGTGAGCTTGCTGGACACTTGACAGTGCGCTATTGTCTTGAGTCTGTAGGTTGGGTTGAGCGATCGTGTCTGGTTGTGTCTTCTTGTGGCAGACAGGAAAACTGAACGTGACATAAACAGCAAATCTAGGTGAGACGGAAAACCTCTGCTTGTTCATGTGACAAAATTGTATAATTTCGGGAAATTTGTTTGTGAGCCTTTATTATCCAGAATTATTTAAATTTCTGTGATAATGATTCAAAATCTGTTTTTTTTTTTTAAATTATTATTATTATTATTATTTATTTATTTATTATTATTAATATTATTGTCATTTATTTTTCAACCAGAGCCTCTACACTGCCCATATGGATCGCTGAAGTTTAGTAAAAATCATGCTGCTTATATACTCTAAACTGGCATCTGTGATACATTATACTAATAAATTATCATAATCATAAATGCACTGATTTGTATAGCTTTACCAGTTATTATTTTTGTTAGTGGCTGATAATTTGGAAGTCTCGCTAAATAAAACAGCTTCCTTTCCTTCGGCAAATTACAATAATCTGCGTGGTATTTCAACAGTTGCCCAGAAGATGGCAGCATTGTGTGAAATTTAAATTGCCATGCAATTGTGTACTGTATGTTAAAAAAAAAAACCACAAGGTCACTGGCATTTTTAATTCATTTTAATTTAGCTATTGATATATTGTTTTATTATTATTTTGTCATAAAAAAATGTCCAACAATATAACAAAGCATGACACAGAATAAAATGGAAAGCATGATTTCTTTTTTTTTTTTTTTTTTACCAGCCCAACATATTTAATAAACACACAGTTTGCTGTAATTTTCCGTTTTGTAAAACAACAGATGAATTTGCACCAAAATATACTGTGGAGTTAGACACACAACCATTTATGTTTCCTCCCACAAATTGAACAGATCTGCAACTTATTTTTAGGTCGTGACCCACCGGTTGAAAACCTCTGATCTGGATTGATCCAGTATTAATTTTTTTATATATATCACACTTAGAGCAGCGTTTCCTGTCTATCTACCTAAATCAACTCAACTCAACTTTATTATCTAATTAATTATCAAGTGTCCAGTTTTTAAAAGTGCAATGAGCTGCCAATACATTCTGTATTTTTTATTCATCCGTGGCTTCGCTGCTCTCTCTGGTAGGTTGTGATTTAAATTTTGTGTAGATATACAGAAGTAAAATACTACTACTGCTACTACCAATAATATGTTTTAGTGACTTTAATGCTGGGTGAAATGTATATTTGTTAAGATCAAAATTTATGCAAGTAAAATATATTAAAAATAGTAATGCATATTAGCCTTTGTTCTTATGCATATTATAATCAATCTAGTAAGTAAATCAGCATAAATCATGTAAAAATGTAAATTCACTTTTGTCACCACTAAAGAAACACTATAAGGTCATTTTGAAGAGTCAGATCAGGTAGAAATATTACCTAAAGGCAACAAATGTACTTCTACAGTCATTTTCAATGCAAATGTAGTGACGTTTACATGCAAACTGCTGAAATGGATGTTTGCTTGTTCATTTCTACCTTTAATAGAAAGTAGAATAGATAGATAGAAAAAAAAATCCATTGCATTGCTGCAAATCCCCCCTTTTGGAACTTTTATTTGTATAACTTCACACATTTTTGTATGCCTTTATTCTGTTGTGTCACAGAGAGGTCTGTTTTTTAGTAACTATAAGGTTTTAAGTAAAAAGACTTGTAAATCAAGGCCACTTTATCAAGCAATGATTTTTTGTGTTCGGTTGTGTTCTTTTGCCCAAAAATACTAGTTAATGTTATCACATTGGACTCAAACTCACTGACTTTGTTCACAAAGAGTATAAGTACTTCTCTGAATATTTTTTATGAATAATTTTCACAATATGAGATAAAAAAAAATCTGAAAATTTAAAACTATAGTGTGCTTTAATGTTTAATAAGGAAGTTTGCTTTTAAATGCTTTTATTTTGTATAAAATTGCAAAAAGTCACACTTGTGGTGTTCCCCGTCAAAAATGACCGGACTCGAAAACAACTGCTTATAAATTATGCTATATAATCACCAAATATTGGATTCAATCTTTTTGTTTTCTTTCACTTAGGACTGGTTTTGTGTTTCCATTTGCATTTGATTAATCGTAGGCCTCATTTATCTGAAAGTATGCAAAGCTGTACAAAATTGCACAAAGTCACACTTGTGACTTCGGTACCTACTCTCAAATAAATGAGGCGTACGTTAATCAGATGCAAAAAGAAACACAAAACCAGTCCTAAATGAAAGAAAACAAGTTGACAAAAAGATTGAATCCAGTATTTGGTGTTAATATAGCATAATGAGAGATTTATTAACAATTGTCTGGAGTCCAGTCATTTTTGACCGGGAACGCCACAAGTGTGACAGGAATTCGAACACAACCGGAGGGTTAAAGCTGCCTTGAATTGCGATATTTTAACATGTTATTTCAGTAGCATCTGCTGGTTGAAGAGGTAAACACAAAGATGAGCATAAAGACACAAGTCACTGTAAAAGGAAACGCAGATTTGAACTGAATCACTACTGTATTCTAACAGTTTCTAATTTTTTATTTTTTTTATAAGTGTCAGATTAGGACATATTTTTGTAATTTTGCACAGTATATTTTCATTTTATATTTACTTTAATTTCTGTTGGTCATAGTTTGGTTTCATTTTTGTTACAGCTTTTACATTTTTACCATTTAAATTCTGATAGAAAGCCTGCATACTGTCTAATAACCTGTATTATTTGTAACAACTAACCCCATTCAGTTTGATAACAGTCCCTTTTGTTGTACTGTAAGAGTCAGTGTGTTTTAGATTAACCGTATCATTTTCATAAGCCCAGTAATGGTGGGAATAAAATATAGCCAATGGTTTTGTCTAAAGTTAATGTCTAAACAGAAACTGACTTTTAAAAAGAAATTCATCCAAATAAATCTAAAATATAAACTCGGCTAAGATTAATTAAATTTGCTTTATTTTTCATAGCTTCAGAAATGTGGAAAACAGACGTTCTAGAGGGATCGTCCTGCACCATTAAGCTGCCAACAAAAAACATTGGCAAATCTAATGACATAAAATGGGCCCATACCACCAGTGCCGCTGTAATCGAGAGGAAAAATGAGAAGATCAAAACAAACACACCAGTTCTAACAATAGAAGAAGATGGATCATTAACATGCTACCGTGTTAGTCTGAAAAACTCAGGCACATATAGATACACTGTTTTTAATGCCGAGGGTGCACAGATTGATGCTGGAGAAATGGAAATGAAAGTTTATGGTGAGAGTATTTGTTCCCTTCTAACACAATGTGAATAATAACAAATTAAGACTGAGTTTCTATTGTAGTTCAAGTAGTAGGAAATAACCACCATGTTTCTTTTACAGTAAAGGCTCCTATACCTAATGTGATGATCAACTGCAAAGATGGCAACGCTACACTCACCTGTGTCATTGGAAACCGTTCAGATCTGATTGTATCCTGGTATAAAGAAGACAAAATCATCCAGAATGAAAAAAACCCTTAAATGTTCTTAACATCTCCTCAAGTACATGAGAATAAACCATACTCGTGCAATGCAAGAAATCCTGTCAGCAACAAACAAAGTGAGAGCATGACAGTATCATGTAAGTTATTTTTATATCACATGCTTCTCATTATTGAAAGTACCGAGTTTGTTTTAGATTTGAGGGATTTTAACAGCTCAAAACTTGATTGTTGGGGATTTCATGACATTTGATCTTGTCTTACAGGTCTTACAGGTGAAAGCTTAGGGTCTCGTACACACTTTGGCTTTGATTTCTGGGTCATGATAGTCATTTCAGCAAGTGGAGAAGCCCTTCTGCTGCTAATATGTGTTTGCATGATGGCTACAGTATTGATAGGTAGGACCAACAAGGTAAGAGACGTTTTCATCACCTCCAAAATTATGCAATGAGCATTTGTGACCATGGCCACAAAACCAGTCATAAGGGTCCATTTTTTGAAATTGAGATTTATACATCATCTGAATGCTGATGTAAATAAGCTTTCCATTGATGTATGATCAAAATGATGCAAAAAAAAAAAAAAAAAAAAGAAAATCGCCTTTAATGTTGTCCAAATGAAGAACAATGCATATTATTAATCAAAAATTAAGTTTTGATATATTTATGATAGGAAATGTACAAAATATCTTCATGGAACATGATCTTTACTTAATATCCTAATGATTTTTGGCTTTTTTTTTTTTTTTTTTTTTTTTTTTTTTTATTGCTGCAAATATTCCTGTGTGACTTAAGACTGTTTTTTTTTTTTTACTGTACTCACCTAAAAAACACAGGATTAGTTTAAATCTTCTCTGTTTTTATTACAGGTTTGTGGACCTACTATGTGTAATTAAAAAAAAATAAAAATAAATAAATAAATAAAAAAAACACTTAAATTACTATGTTAATAACATGCTGCATATATTTCATTAAAGTACCAGATTACAATCTACAGTATACCAATATTCTACCGTGGAACTTTTGTAAGTAAAAACAACCATTACAGTAAAAAACAATGCTTTTAATATTCCTGTTAATGTATATAATAATCAATATCCACTGTTCATAAATATCCACTTGTCCAGAAGATGGCAGTATTGTCTCAAAATTAAATTATCATGCAATTGTTTATGCTAAAAAAAACACAAGGTCATGGGTGTATATTTATTATTAATGTATTTTGCCTTAAAGAATGTACAGAACTATATGTGAAATCAGTAGTAAGACACACACAAACAGAAAGTGCAGTGTATCAGACCAGAATGTGAAATTAACACACTGGGCTAAATGCTGCACTTTTCATTTGTAAAATGACATGTGGTTTTGCGCCAAAA
This sequence comes from Cirrhinus mrigala, assembly GCA_036247105.1. Taxonomy (NCBI): domain Eukaryota; kingdom Metazoa; phylum Chordata; class Actinopteri; order Cypriniformes; family Cyprinidae; genus Cirrhinus; species Cirrhinus mrigala. The sequence goes on along the minus strand of CM070007.1, from coordinate 39,740,086 downwards.
TATGCTGTGAAGTTTGACACAATGTTTCAACACCATGATGTTTCCATGCTCAATTCAAACAGATCTGCAACATATTTTAAGGCCGTGACCCACCAGTTGAGAAACACTCTTCTACACTGAACCAGAATAAAATGATAAATATCATACTCAGAGCAGCTTTCCCTTTCTATCTACCTTAATCACATGAGGTTGTGTTAGGAGTTTGACACACGGCCATTGATGTTTCCTCCAACAGTTTAAATAAAACCCAATTTTAGGTCATGACCCACCAGTTGAGAAACACTGTCCTAGATTGATCCACAATTAGAATTCATATGCATCACACTCAGAATAAGCCTTTCTATATGCTTTTTCTATCTACCTACATCATGTAAAACAATTTTAAATCAGTGCTTGCCAGCTTTCTAGTCCATAGGATTGAGATAAAAATAGCTGGCCAAGTTCACAAAATATCAGATCCATTCTATATTTGTTAGACAGAAACACCTGCTTGACAGTGCAGCACATTAGATGGCATCCTTCCACAGCTGTGATGCACAGTGTCAAAATGCCTCCGTCTGCACAACTGACATCTTTAGTTCATGGCTCTGTCTGCATAACCGCCAGCTCTCTGATCGCGAACAGGAAATTCTGTCTGTTTCCTCCAGTTGATTGTCAAAAGGTTCAGGAACATTTGCTGTTTTCAGAAGAGCAATGAGCTGCAAATACAGTCTCTTATTTTTATTCCTCTGTGGCTTTGCTGCGCTCTCTGGTAAGTTGTGATTTCATTTTGTATAGATGTGTTAGTAGACTAAAGTGCATTGGCTTTTTTTCCTTAATTTTAGGGATTTTACTGTATATATGTATATATTTTGTTGTTGAGATCAAATATTACAATGTAATATATATATATATATATATGCCCTTTTACAGTGGACACCACAACGGTTCTTCTACAGTCATTTTTGGCCATTTTTAAATGCAAATCAAGTGACGTTCACCTGCAAACAGCTGCAACTGTTCAGCTCTACCTTTAATAGAAAATACTTAGAATATATAGAGAATTTAGAATATATAGAGAAGGATAGTTTACTCTCTCTTTTTTTTTTTTTTTTTTTTTTGGAATTGATGTTTCAATGAAGAACCAAGATCCATGAAACCTTTTAATAGCACAAACGATTCTTTGTAGTGGTAAAAGATGATTTACATTACTGAAATGTTCTTCACACTATGAAAAAATTGTTCTTTGGCGAACCAGAAATGTTTTTATTTTTTCTATGGCATTGTTGTGAAAATCTGCTTCTGAAAATTATTTTTATAGCTGTCTCACAAAGGAGTCCATATCTCCGTAACTTTTGAGTCTTATTTAACAATTGCTTATTAAATCAAGCACTGATTTGTTGATTTCAAACAAATAGTTCAAAGCTTTCTTAAATTAGAATATTTTAGTGAAATTCAATTATGATAGATAAAGAGGTAAATTTGAAGACAGATTTGAACTGAAACGTACTGTACTCTCCCAAAAGTGTTTTTTTTTCTTAAATGAACATCAGGACAGGGCATACATGTTGTAATTTTACAGAACCTTTTTATTTTATATTTATACATTAATTTCTGTTGGTCATAGAAATTGTTTGGTTTGATTTTGGTGTTACCTTTTACCGGTTTCATAGTAGTTTTACTGTTTATATTCCAATGAAAAGCCTGTGTAATGCAAATTATAGGCTGTGTAATGCAGGTCCCCATTTGTGTCCGGTTATAGTTTGATGTATGGGGTCAGTGTGTGTTAAATTAATCATAATTTATTTTCAGTAATGGTGGGAATAAAATAAAATAAACTTGTTTTGTTTAATGTCTACATAGAAATTGAAAAGACTTTTGACTTTTGTTTATTCCTTATAGTTAACCACATGTGAGAGCATGAACCCTGCTGAGTTTTATTAAATGCTAATTTAATCTTCTTACAGTCTCAGCAAACACATGTGGAAAAGAGATACAAGAGGGAACGTCCTGCACCATCAAGCTGGAAACAAAAAGCAATGAAAAACCTACAGAGATCAAATGGGTCCATCTCTCTAATGGTAAATTAATTCACTGGAAAAATGGGAAGATCAAGACGAACACTCTAGAGCAAGAACTGGACAAAGATGGATCATTAACATTTAAAAGTGTTAGTCTGAAGGACAGCAGCAAATATAAATACAATGCTTATAATAGTGATGGTACAGAGATTGGTGCTGGAGAAAAGGAAATTAAAGTTTATGGTAAGTTGACAAGTAATCATACTCTAATGTACTATAAGACTGTATATTTCTACAGTAGTTCCAGTAGTAGGAAATAACCACCATGTTTCTGTCACAGCAAAGGCTCCTAAACCTACTGTGACAATCAAATGTGATACTAATGGGGACGCTACACTTACCTGTGACACTGGAGACCATGAAGATCTGACTGTATCCTGGGATAAAGAAGGAAATGGAAACAACCCTCAAATAGTCTTGACATCTGCTCAAGTACAGGAGAATAAACCGTACTCATGCAGTGTAAGCAATCCTGTCAGCAGTGAGCAAAGTGACAGCATTACAGTATCATGTAAGTTATTCTTATTTCACATGCTTTACTTTATTTATGTATTTATTTATTTTAAATCCTCTTGTGTTTTATTTTGTCTTATTTTGTCAACATCTAAACCATGATTTTTCAAGGTTTTGAACAAACCATAAACAATGAGATTGAAAATTCATTAGAATGAATGGTCTATCCAATGATTGAATGATTTTAATGATTTCACTTTTGTTTCATGAAATACGCACTGGTTTTTGGTCTAGCCATTTCCTGTTTTTGCTGTTGACATAGAATTGTGAAACAATGAAAAAAAAAAAGATTTTCCAACAACAACACATTGATGATACAGAATGGTGTTAAACCGTGCACTAACTGAAAATATCTCAACATATTTTACCAGTCAAAAGGTTTAGAGTTTGCTCACTGTAAAAAAAATTATTGCAATTAGCTATCACAATGTAATTTCGCATTGGAACAACTTACCTGGATTACACTGGATAACTTGTCACTTAATAAAGCTGCAGATTTTAGGTTGAATGAACTTAAAATAAACTTTATACTCAAATGTTTAGATTACATAATTGAGATAAAAAAAAAGAAAAGTGTATTTTGCTTTATTCCACATCAGAGTTATCAAAACTATGAAATATCACAGTCTGGGAATTACGTAGTGACTAAAAAATGTAAGATCTAGCAAAACAGATATGCGTATTAACTTTTAAAATGAAGGAGAAAATGCAAAGTAATCGCAAAGTACATAAAAACCCAGAATACATAAAAAATGCTTTGTTTGGTACTCTTTTGAGTCTTACTGTAGATTCCAGCCCTCAACCAACTCCATGAGGAGCATCTTGGGATGTATTTTAAACATTTATTGAAAGTGGAACACATACTGTATGGTGCACACTTGTTGATGCTTTTGTCATTCACCAGTAGTCAATAAAATAAAATGTATACATGAATTACACAATTATATTTCCCTAAAAAACTAATTCCAAGTATTTAAACAGAAGCTTTTAAATCAAAAGGCTTTTAAATAATGAGCAAATTCAATCAAATGTCTAAAGAATATTATGCATTTTAAGGACTGTCTCATAATATAGCATTGGCCTGTACAGTATTATGCATGATGCTATTTTTAGGATTTTAAAATAGAGGGGTTTTTTTTAATAATCCATTGGTTGTTACTGATTTCATGACATTTGCTTACAGGTACAGGTGGTACAAGTGGTGGCCCAGGTACTCGTAAACTCTTTGGCTTTGATTTCTGGATCATGGTGAGCATTTTAGCAGGTGGTGGAGCCCTTCTGCTGCTGCTGATATGTGTTCTGGTCATCTGTGCATGTCGAAGCTGTAACAAGCAAAAGCAGCAAGAACAAGGTAAAAGACGTCTTCATCACCTCTGATATTATGCAGTGTTTATGTTTTTTTAACAAAAGGTAGACTAATGAAACTATGAAGCTTTCGTTGTTCTTGTTGAGCTGGAATCATCCGTATATTTAAATGCAGTCAAAATATACATTGCTGAATGAACTCACAAAGATATCTTCTCAAAAACTGTTATTTATTACAATAAGTCAGTTTAAAGCAGAAATGCAAAGCCTTATACCTTATACCGTTTCCTGTAGTCTCGTATGCTTTAGATTCAACATGTTGGGAAAAAGGCAGGTTGTGCTTATAAACTGAAATGTAAACACATTTAATTCCTAATATTCATATGTTTTGACAAGATTAAGCCATTGTTAGATAATGCATTTGCCAAATCTCTTTCTTTTGGTAGCAGCAGACAGATCTAGAAAACACATCTAACAAGCTCCGCTTTATATCCTGTATAAAGATGTTTTTATGTGGTTTTCTGAGGCATTAAACTAGAACAATCAGCACTAAAGGTTTTCTAAGAATCCACACAATCACCACTTTACAGGTTTTAAAAGAATAGCTTAGTGGTTATCCAATATATCACTAAGGCTGATGCTTATATTGATTGTGTAGAATTTGCATTACTTGGTCTTTATTTGAGAAAAAATAAATAGCAGTGCACAAACTTAAAAAATTACTAAGTGCAGTGCTGATTAGAGTTTTTACTTGGTTTCTTGTTTTTAGCTTTTTTTTTTCTGTGAAAAAAAAAAAAAAAAAAAAAAAACTATAACAGGATTGCACAGTCAGTTGCTATCTAAAGTGAATCTGGTTGTTTTGCAAGATTGTTTTTTTTTTTTTTTTAGTTTAAATAATATGTTCAGATAGATTCATTATTTAGAATTTTAAATATTCAGAATGTAGTAGATAAATATTATGAAAATGAATATAAATTTAATAACATTTGATATCTTTAATATAAATAGTGATATGGTATATATGAGTCATCAGCAACTAAAAAATAAAATAAATTGCACAAAACAGATTAACTTTACAGTCTCAAAAACTGGCAATTTTATTGAAAACTTTGTCTTTGATATCCTCCAGATGAAGAGGAGCTCAGACTGAGGGTTTTTCATGAACAAGCTTCTAACGGTACAGCCAGATCCAAAAACACTGCTAGGGGCCAACCGGCACCCCCCATCCCGCAAGAAGACACATCTCCAGATACCCCGCCTCCTCAAACCCAGCCTCAACCCAAAGCCCAAATCCGCGCTCGACCTCCACCACCGCCAGAGGACGATGATGAATATCCTCCTCCTTTACCTCGCCCAAGGAATAAACAACACCGCAAAAGAAACGAAGAGCCGTACCGACCAATGGAATGAGATGCTTGTTTGTTCACTGATCGACAGTAACATGGAGCCTAAATGGAATGATTTACATAAGCCATACTGTGATGGTAAGAGTGTCATTAAAGAAATAGCTTGCCAAAAATTAAAATTTATGCATGTACTCACCCTCATTTTCTTCCAATATGTGCTATATTCATCAAACACCAAAGGAAATCTTAGATAGAATGTCAAAGTGGTTCTTGTGCATACAGGAAAAGATAGTGACTTATACTTACAAGCCCCATAAACAATAGTCCTGGCCACGTGTGCAGTATTTTCAAAGTCTTCTGAGGTAAACGTACGTTGATTTACAATGCAAAATATTGACTCAAAAAGCTACACTGCAACTTTTTTTGGTCTAAAAATTAACTAAACTTAATGAGTGAGTACATCTTCCAAAGCCTCTAAAAATGTATGTTGTGCGGCCAGATTTCTCAGGAAACTGAATACTTTCATCATTGCTCTGTGCATGTTTATGTCATATCCATAAATAAAAGAAAAAGAAAAAGGCAGGATATTACTAAGTGGCATGGCTTTAAGCTGCAGCAATTTAACTTTGAACCAAAAAGAGTTTGCCAGCAAAAAGGGAAAGCTAACATATCCGTAATAAAACGCGAAACAACATACTTTGCATAGAGTCACATTTGCTGGATCACAGAACAATATCTATATTAGTAACAATCACAATCTTTAAACTAGGGCTGGACGATTAATTGTAAAGTAATCGAAAGTGAAATTCAGAACCTTTACCCGATGTAATTTTCCCATGTCGGTTATTTTAGTTTTTATTAATCTCGTTAATACTTTCGAATTAAAAACATACTACTGTGTGTGTAGTTGACACTATATGGATGTGAATGACTGTTCGTAATCTTTTACACGCAGCGCCGCTCATCAATGTCAGTTTCAAAACAGTGGACCAATCAGAAGACCACGGAGCTAAAATAATAATAATAAAACTTAAAAAAAAAAAAAGTCATTCTATAATCGAATCCAGGTAGAACTGGTTACCACTTTCGTCTGTTTGTCTAAAAATAGCCTTGCCAAGTTATAATTTCCATGGTTTTAGAATAGCAGTCATTAAAGAAAAAGTCATGTACTCACCCTCTTGTTCCTCCACACTTTATTATATTATTTACGTCAAACACCAAAATAGGTCTTACTCAGAATGTCAAAACAGTTCTTGTCCATATCAGAAAAGACAGTGACTTATGCTTACTGGGTCCTTTTCTTTTTTTTTTTTTTTTTTTTTTTGTGGCCTAAAAATCAGCAAAACTTAATGAGTGAGTAACTGTGTTTTGCCGTAGTCTAAATCACTATAAGCATCCAATATTTATCTATATTTTAGTGTTGCCAGGGCAGATTTCCCGGGAAGCTGCATACTTTCATCATTCCTCCGTGCATGTCATATTCATAAATAAAAGAAAAATAAAAAGTCAGGATATTACTAAATGGGCATAGCTTGAAGCCGCAACAATTTAACCTCGAACCAAAAAAAATTTGCAAGCAAAATGGGAAAGCTAATGTATCTGTAATAAAATGCGAAACAACATACTTTTTTTATGATTTAATAAATTATTAGCTTTTTATTAAACTCACAAACCCTGTGCAAACACAGTTTGGGAAACCTTGACGTAATAATGTTTAATGCACTTCATGTTGTTGATAACAACATATTGAAAACATTTTTTTACTCTTTGTATTTTTATATCAATTTGGTACAAGAATATACTACTTAAACCAATGTGAAAGGTCAAAAGTAATCTAAAAGTGTCTGATTATATTACCTAAAATGTGTAATGTAATGGATTGTTACTAACTATACAGTACCATTTTTGTTACGTAACTTGGAATCAGTAACGGATTACAATTTGTAAGTAATCTACCCAGCTCTGTCTATATTGGTAACAATACCTTTTTTAAACTAGGGCTGGACGGTTAAACCGAAAAGTAATTGAAAGCAAAATGTAGAACTTAGAACTGACGTAATTTTCCTATGTTAGTTATTTTGTTTTTTTAATCTTTTTAATACTTTTCCACTAACAATGTACTACCGCGTGTGTACTTGGCGCTATACGTGTATAACTGTTGCGCTCATGTCTTTTTAGCGTCTTGCATGTGAGTGGCACATTTAAGATGCTGTGTCTAATAAAAACTTTTATCAAGTAGGCGGAGCAAGCGTTGTGATCTTTATGTTTTGTTGTTAAACCATTCCTGAACGCTGCGTCTCACGTTATAGATGCAAAAAGCAATCATGAGTCAGATTCAAATCTATAACTGAGGGCAATAAATAAAATAAAATAAAATAAGATAAAATATCATTCATTAATCGTAACTGAGGGAAAACGTTCAGTCAATTGAGATTTTGATTTTAGGTTCTATCATCCAGCCCTACTTTAATCCACTTACCACTTTTGTCTGTTTGTCTGTAAATAGTCTTGCCAAGTTATAATTTCCATGGTTGTATTATTTGATTAGCAGTCATGTCTAATGTTAGCGCTGGCAAATTTTGTAACGTTACTTTAAAAGTCAAAACAACAACAGCATACAGGTTACTTACTTGCTCATAGCACTTTTTTTCGTTAATGGGAGAGTTTTTATGATAAAGCAATTGTATGTAACTATGAGCACAGTGCTCACCTCAAATCATATTCATCCGTGCAGAGCCGAAGCACAGCTCATGTGATCAAAACAATGTTCCTCCGCAAGGTAGATTTCTATGCACCTTATTTTTCAATGCTGTTTTCTGGGAATGTGTGAGACTTCCGGTTCATAAGCACCTGTAGGGAAATAATACAAAGGATAACAAAGTGCATGGTGAAACTGTTTGCGTTACAAACTATTGTGTTCATAATTAAAAAAAATAAATATTGTAGGACACGCCAGTTTGCAATATCAAGCAGCAAAATGAGCTGTTCTGTACAGCTAAAAATAGCTGGGCGCAGATGAGACCGAAAGCCAGACACATTCAATTTACAAACGGCCACGCCCGCTCTTATAAGAAAAATAAGGTGGATAGCTTTCAAATAATAAAATACAGTGATAATGACTTAAATTTAAGTCTGCTTGTGAGGTGAGTGTGAGTATATGATGACTGAATTTTAATTTTCAGACAAATTATTTCTTAGGTGCACTATTTTTTCTCAGGTTTAATAGTCTTATCTGTCATCTGAATCTAGAGATGTCGTGACCATTATACTGACACCTGTAGGTAGGATGCTTCATGTTTTTATTTATTACCTAGACAGTTATGTGATTTCAACATGGCAGTCATTTTGAGATGGTACTTCACTTAAGTTAACTTTACATGTTAAATGAACCCTTTTCCACATCTGCATGTACATTGTTTGTATATATATCCGGGTTGTCTTTTTTCCATTGGTAAAATGAACTTAGTTTACCTTTAAGTAGAAAACAAAAGTGTGTGGTTTGTCTATGTGCTGAGTGAAGCAATATTATACAGAGCAATTATTTCTTTGTGTGTGTGTGTGTGCGTGTGTGTTTATAAGACCATAAAAAACATACATAAATAAAGACATTTATATATTTAAATGTTTGTGCACCTATCAATCGTTTGAAATATTTCATTTAAATTGCAAAGTTTTCAGTTCATTCTTTTGTATTCCTTCCCCATTCTCAGAATATTTTCTAGACTATAACAGAGACAATAAGTGTGAATGTCTTCTTTCATTCTGACAATTGCACCGAATCATTGTGCAAATGCAAAGCATGCTTCTGTAATGCAAAACACGTCTCATTTCTTGTGTTCTGTGGTGACGTTTTCACACTTAAAGTCGACATCTAACTAGCGTGTGTGATAGCTTCAGGGATGTGGTTAACTGCATCTCATTTCACCCACTGACATGTCAGCTTTTTTTTGTATTGTTCGCTCTTTTCCTGTGCGTGGGAGATAGATAATGTGATGATATGGCCTCTGAAGACTGCGCAAGATACACTTAAGACAAAACATCAACTTATTTCCCTAAATATTTTGAAAGATTATTAATCCCATTCATGCTGTGAATATTGCTCCATAGTTTGTTTGTAGAAATGAGCAATAGAGTAATCTTTGGGTCCAGTCATGTGGTAAACTGAGATTATTTTTCTAAGGCATTTGTTCTTTTAGCATTATCTTGCATGCATACATACATTCATATATATGTATTTACACACATAGAAAATTTGCTTTATGTTTCTATTTCAGCATCCCCTGTTTTGTGCTAAATGTGCAAAACACGATTTGGGTGGTAATGTCAAACATAAGTAAAATGCCAACAAGTCTAAATGCATTTAAGCAAAGATTGAAAGTTCTGAAGATTTATCTCTTAAAGTCTGTAATTGTACTCTGTCCTTTTTCACAGTATTTAGACGAGTAAAGCCAGAAAATGTGGTGATGCACATTATGACACTTTTTTCCAATTAATCATCTTGATCTTTTCCCACTTGTTGTGATCAACTGAGACGTGTATGCTAATCTTGGTTTGGGTCAGAAAATCATCATGGAAAAAGAGACGCTTTAATCGCATTTTCTTTATTGAGGCCAGCAAGCTTATCTGAGAGGCTCCCATCAGTAGCACTACACGTATATGTAGGTGTTTCCTGTTTTTGGCTGTCCACACAGGAAGTGGCTAAAATAAGTTTTTATCACTTTCTTAGATACAAAAAGAAGCACAAATACGAAGCAGTTTGGGTATAACTAATTAAGAAAGAAAACTTTGTACACCCTTACCAAAAAGAAGTATACTTCATGTTTATTTTATTAAGTATACTTAAGTAAAGTTCAAGTATATTTTTAAGTATACTTTATGCAGTAATTATACAAATAGCAGTGTACTAGTAGTATACTTTTAAGTGTACTATTTTAATACTCCTTGGGACTAAATTGGCCCACTTTCTAGTATATAAAAGTATACTTTGTAGCATCTGGACCAATCAGACATACAGTTATTTGTTACATTTAACAAATAGTCTTTAAACCCAACAAGCCATATATGCTGGAGCTCTGGAGACAACCCCCCAAAACAACTAACACCCCAAAAAGGCTCAGTTGCCAGGACGACTATCTGATAAGAGGTTTTATTGCCCAGAGGAATGCACATTTGCCCATGCTACATTTGCCCATAGGAAAAACACAATGCCTATAGAAATAGACTCTTTCCTCTCCATTCACAGACAAACCTTTCTTTGACCTTCCTATCACACATAGCCCAGGTCATTGTGTACATTGTATTTTGATTTTGCCTGTTGTATTTGTATTTGTCTTTCTGCATGCGTTATGATAGATGACTAGTTGTATAACCCGCCTATGCCATGTTTGGCCTCTTTGTATTCGTATTTTGATGATCTAAAAGATGGTGTAAATTAGATGTTGATACCTATGTAACATAGTGTTTTAAGAAACCTTAGTAGTTTTGCATCAACACCCAATCAAATTATGTATGCAAAATACCATGCTCACAGACAAAGCGCCGTAAACTTTCCCTCCAAAGGAGAAAGTTACCATTGGTTCGTGGACCTCCTGGAGGCGCATCCTCCAGAGAGCTTAAAGGCATCAAACGATTGACCGCCTCTTTCTTCACTCTCTTCTGCAAGATCTTCCGATTGCTGCCCGTGTGGAGGAACCCACGGGGAGCCTGAGCCGGCACAGGGCGTGCCCGGCGGGCCCAACAGGCCCCAACATCTAGAGCTGTGGCTCATGAACACAAAGAGCCAGATGCTTTCACTCAACCCTGGAATTCATCCTCATGAAATGTCCTCGAACAGACATTTCTCTCTTCCGCGTTTTTTAGTTTTCTTCACTCGTCTCACATGAGTTCTTTCGAGGATGAGGAGGATGAGCTAGGACTCGTCGGAACTCTAAGCTGCGCCAGGCCTTGCGGCCTTGTCTTTCCATTCCCCAAAGACCACAGGACTGCAGCTGGGTCTCTCTCAGCTCTTGGTTCTTCTTTAATTTTCACATAGGAAGAAACTCCCAGTCACCATCGAGTCAGAACATCTTTGGAGTTCATCACTCTTCGGGCCCGGAAGAACTTGATTGCGATTCCAAAACCACCACTGCTCCAAACCATCAAGACTTTCACCCGAGACTGCATTCGGACACTTGTTCATCGACCAAGGCAATGCAAGTATCGTACTTTAAACTAAACAAAACAAGGGTTTAGTATAAGCTGTAGACAGCACTGATGGTTTCACTCAGGTGGTTAACTGACTCTTTTCATAGCTACATTCTCTGGTCTCTCCAACTGCTTCTCACTGACCCTTCCCCCAGTTTGTTTAGATTAGTTATGTGTTAGTACTTCGTTAATAAACTCTTGTGCACAAATTACATGAGTTTTGATTCTGATTCTGCCTTGCAAATTAATGTCCCTTTACGATTCCGATTCGAGCTACATGCTCTAATGCAACAGTACTTCAAGGAAGTTGTTTTCTGTGCACAAGAAAATATCATTTCTTAGAGTTGATATAAAAATTATACTGAATGTTCGCTGGACGTACAGATTAGTTGATGTAAAATTAATTCTGCTACAGTTACTACTGGCAACTGATATAAATAATTGTAATTAATCATAATTAATTGTAATTATTTATATACATTTCCCTTTTAAGCTAAATCGCTACAACTTTTAAGTAAAAAAGTAATGCATAAAAGTAATGCATTACAAATTTGCGTTACCCCCTGAAAAGTAACTAATTGCGTTACTTAGTTACTTTTTATGGAAAGTAATGTGTTACGTTACTTTTGCGTTACTTTTTAAATCTGGGCAGAGCTTGCTTCTTTGTTTTTTAATATAAAACAATTCTAATGTAAAAGCCCTTTAACACCAAAAGTGAATCTAATTCACCTCAGGCTGAAAGAAAAGTACATTTATGCAGGACATCACTCTTCAGCTATAAAAAAAAAAAATAATAATAATAATTAATTAATTAAAAAATGAAGCACAAATGTTAGTTTATCTAAAGTAATTTTTGCTTATTAGTATGGCTGAATTGCATAATCGAAGGTCAGCAGCCAAGACACTGGTTAATAAAATGGGATTAAATACATAAAGGATATTTGTTTTATTTAACATATTTAATTATTGCAGGGTTGCATCATATTTTGAGTTTGCATTTCACTGTTTTTATTCATTTTGAGGAATACTGAATCTGGTTTATGTGAGTGAGATGAATTAATGCATGTTAACATTTAGTCTAGAATACAGTAACATCATGTTTACTCCCAATTTTCCGACAGGAGACCCGTCTATCAATAAATGGGGGAAAAGTAACTGGCGTTACTTATTTGAAAAAGTAACTCAGATATTTTCTTAGAAATCCAAAAGTAATGCGTTATTTTACTAGTTACTTGAACAAAGTAATATTATTATGTAACTCGCATTACTTGTAATGCGTTACCCCCAACACTGGGGTAACTTTAGGTATAACAGTAGTAAACTTTGAGTACACAACTAGTTTACATCTATGTTTTCAGTTTGTACTGCAAGTATACTAAAAGTGAACTTATAGGTATACTGATAGTTTACTAATTAAATACTTTTTTATGCATTTTAGTACACTTTGAAGTATGGTCTCAGTAAACTACTAGTTTAGCAGTATTTTACTGTAAGTACACCCATAAGTTTTTTTTTTTTTTTTTTTTTTAAGTGAACTCTAAATCATACTTTAAGTATACTACTATGTCCCTATTTAGGCATTAATTTGTATATATTTTATTATATGAATATCTGAACATATAAAACATTATGAATAACTTAGTTAAATATGTAGACAAAGTTGTCTTTGTAAAGCATTTTACAAGACTAAGATATCTAGGAAATGGCTGAAAAGAATCTAGGCCTCAAAACTAGATACACAACCCCAAGAACGGTGGCAATCAGCAAATATTAAAAAGATGACCAAAAAAAAAAAAAAAAAAAAAAAAAAGGATGATTTAAACAAAAAAGTTTAAATGAAGTTAGCAAACAGCAAAACAATAATCCTATAACAGCAACTAGATAATTTATTCATGCTGCAGTGCATGCTGGGAACTTACAAAGCCTTAAAATTTCAACGATATAAAATTCTTTGTTCAGACAACTGTGTTTGACTAGTTGGGTCAACATTCGGGGTAATTTTGTTGGTCTGACAAGGGTTTTATATAGTTTCAAGAAAATAGCATTTTTCAGTATTTGAGACTCAAAATGTTTAGTAATATGGAAAATATGTATTTGCATTTTTTTTTCACAGTGTGGAAGCATCTGTTTTGGTTTCTTCTTCACTTGTGTTTTGAAAATTCTGTACAGAAGACGTGTAATAGCATCTCTCGTGTATAACAATGAAAACACGGATTCTCAGAGCACAAGCATAGCTCAAATATATTTAGACTTTTTCTAAGTATAAGTCAAGTATACTTAAATGTCATTTTGAGAATATTTCTGATAAGTATATAAAGCACATTTCTGAGAAGTACATAAAAATTAGACTGAAAGTATACTTTTCTATTTTTAGTTTAAAAGAAGTTTACTAATAGCACACTTGATGAATTAACTTCTTTTTCGTAAGGGCACGCATCAAATAGTTTGAGGTACTAAACACAAAGTGTGTTGCAAAGGCCTTTAAGACTGTTCTCTTCTCTTACAATCAGCACTGAATTAATTCATCCTGCGTTCTTGCCTAACCCGCAGTGGTTTGTTCCATTCCACGTAAGCAGAAGGAAATACGACACTGATTAAAAGTGCTGTATATACTCACTTCTCTCTTTTTATTTTGAACTGAAACAGCACACACCCATACGATGGTAGTGGCACATTATCACTGACATTTGCCAATAAAGATACACAACAAACTCAGTCAACTGAGTATACAGACTTAAGATTGCAGTGCAATAATCAAATTATCCATTTAAGTCAATATAAGGGAGTGCAGTGGTTTAAGGCTGAAGGATCTGACGATCCTCAAATGCAAACTGTGTGTGTTTTGCCTCAGAGCAACCATACATTTGTGTTGTGTTTTGCTTTCTTTTTATATGTTCTTCATTTATTCTTTATTCGTTTATTCATTTATAATCATTAATCATTTCATCATTTTAATTATTCCATTTAATCATATAATCATTTATAATAATCATTATAATCATTTATATATTCATTTTATTGATTCATTAATTGATTAGTAATTCATATTATATTAAAGTTGTTTTTAGATATTTTTTCCATTGTTGTTTAGTCTTATGACTGTGTAGCTTCAAGGGCTGTTTGTCTTCGTGAATAAGAGATACAAGGGAATGTTTATGGAAACTCAAGGTTTATGGGATGTTGTTGTGAATCAGTTTGGTATAACAATACTTGTTGAATTTGAGTTCTTCAGACGGAGTCTGAGCATTGAGACATACGCAGCTAAGACTATTCAATAAACTCTGCTCCTTTTTATCATCATTACTTCGTCTCCTGCTTCTGCTCTTTCCTGGCTTCCATCGGTCAGCTTCATAACTGACAGAAACCTGCTGTTATTGTGGGTTAGAGTCCTGCATCTGCTGTTAGTGGGGTTGGGGTAACTACAGCTTGCTGACTAGTTGTTCTGTTACCGGAAAGACTGATATTTTCTGACGGGATCTGGTGTCCGGGGCTGGATCCTAATTGTCTGGTGTGTGGACCTGATCTAACAAGGCTGACTACCAGAAGGTTGGTGGCTCTAACCCAACAAGAAGTGTGTCATAAAGAGTCACTACGGTTTCTCTGAAGGGTACTTAAAGTCACTTCAAATAAGAAGTGTTTACTAAATGACTGTAGGTTATGCAACTGTTTCTCAACACTAGATGGCACAAGAGGCTCATCTGCTGTGCTGAGAGAATGTTAACTCAATTTAAAAGTCATTTTGCTACTAAACAGATTAGAGTTGTGGAGCTGAAAGTCATCATAGATCTAAACTGCAAAAATATGGAATTATAAATAATTATCTATCTATCTATCTATCTATCTATCTATCTATCTATCTATCTATCTATCTATCTATCTATCTATCTGTCTTTTTTATTTATAGACAGACAGGGACATAGATAGATAGATAGACAGATAGATAAAATCTATGTATCTGTCTGTCTGTCTATCTATCTAATTTATTCATTTATAGATAGTTAAACTCTATCTATCTATCTATCTATCTATCTATCTATCTATCTATCTATCTATCTATCTATGTAACTATCTATCTGTCTATCTATCTGTCTGTCTATTCATCTATCTGTCTGTCTGTCTGTCTGTCTATCTATAATCTTATGTATTTATTTAATCTATTTCAAATCTATCTATCTATCTATCTATCTATCTATCTATCTATCTATCTATCTAATTTGTTTATTTATAGATAGTTAAAATCTATCTATCTATCTATCTATCTATCTATCTATCTATCTGTCTATCTATCTGTCTATTCATCTATCTATCTGTCTGTCTGTCTGTCTGTCTATCTATAATCTTATGTATTTATTTAATCTATTTCAAATCTATCTATCTATCTATCTATCTAATTTGTTTATTTATAGATAGTTAAAATCTATCTATCTATCTATCTATCTATCTATCTATCTATCTATCTATCTATCTATCTATCTGTCTATCTATCTGTCTATTCATCTATCTATCTGTCTGTCTGTCTGTCTGTCTATCTATAATCTTATGTATTTATTTAATCTATTTCAAATCTATCTCTCTATCTATCTATCTAATTTGTTTATTTATAGATAGTTAAAATCTATCTATCTATCTATCTATCTATCTATCTATTTATCTATCTATCTATCTATCTAATTTTTTTATTTATAGATAGTTGAAATCTATCTATCTATCTATCTATCTATCTATCTATCTATCTATCTATCTATCTATCTATCTATCTATCTGTCTGTCTGTCTGTCTATCTATTCATCTATCTATCTGTCTGTCTGTCCATCTATCTATAATCTTATGTATTTATTTCAAATCTATCTATCTATCTATCTAATTTATTTATTTATAGATAGTTAAAATCTATCTATCTATCTATCTATCTATCTATCTATCTATCTATCTATCTGTCTGTCTGTCTATCTATTCATCTATCTATCTGTCTGTCTGTCCATCTATCTATAATCTTATGTATTTATTTCAAATCTATCTATCTATCTATCTATCTATCTATCTATCTATCTATCTTTCTTTTTTTATTTATAGACAGACAGATAGATGGATAGATAGATAGATAGACAGATAGATAGATAGATAAAATCTGTGTATCTGTCTGTGTATCTATCTATCTACCTATCTATTTATCTAATTTATTTATTTATTTATAGATAGTTAAAATCTATCTATCTATCTATCTATCTATCTATCTATCTATCTATCTATCTATCTATCTATCTGAGTATGTGAGAGAGTGCGCGCGCGCGCGAGTGAGTGTGTGACGTTCCTCCGGTCTCTCTCTCGTAGGGAATCCCGCTTCACTTCCGTCATTCGGTAGTTAAACCTCCACGAGCGTGAATCAATCACGGGCGCGCGCGCGGTGGACGCGTCCGTCAGTCAGCTCCCGTTCGCGCTCAAACGGAGTGCGTGACGTCATCGCAGCGAGGGTCCTCTGGATCTCAGGTGTATCCCGGACCTGTCTGTCTTTTCTCCAGCAGTCCGTCTAAGGCTCGTATCAGGACCGTCCGTCTCCAGCGACATGGGAACGACTCGAGCGCTGCTCCTGCTGTGCGCCGCTGTCGGTGAGTTTCCTGCGGGAACAATTGAACTACAAATGTAGCGAAGAAATGACAAACCCTCCGCGTACGGCGTCCGTCTGTTGTACTGACAAGTAACAGCGTTCCTGTCAGGAACATGAAGGTGTTTTTCCAGGTGACCTAAAATGTGTTTCACGTGGTGAAATCTGAATTAGCTGCTTTTCTTTCTGTCAAACATGATTTAATATGACTGAAGCAACCTGCCTACGTAAGATTATAGTGATTGCACTTTTCACAGCGTTAACCATTGCTGATTTGCACACTTAATACGCTCTTATTAAACCTCTCAATCACTATAGAATTTTTCTGCCGTAATTTCTTCTTCTTATTATTATTATTAGATATGCATGGTCAAAATGTACATACCTCAAAGGAAATAAAGTATAGTGCCATACTGAGGTGTAGTTTAGATTTGCTTATTAAATTAACTACAACTATGACCATTATAGAATTGTTCTTCCTTTATTTCTAACTATTTTTAAATGTGAATTGTCAAAATTTACAGTGAATACCTCAAAAAGCACATTAAATGAGGTATAACTACATCTCTGAATCATAAAATTGTTCTGCCTTGATTTCTTATAATTATCAGATTTGCATGGTCAAAATTTACTGTAAATGCTGAAAACAAAGTATGTGGTAGATTTGTATATTAATTGAAATCTGACTACAGCTGTGTACATCTTTTTCTTTAATGTTCATATTTGTGTGATGTTTATAGTGGATCACATAATAAAATTCTAGCATTTGCATATAAAATGTGATCTAACTAATCCTCTTATCTTTCTCTTTCTCGTTATTGATTTATTGCATTTTTAGCATGGGCAAAATTGTATTGTAGTCTACAGAAATTGAAGACTTACATTATATTAAATAATTGATATTGATAAATAACGGCACGCAATGACAAAAAAGATCAAGTTATTAATGTTTTTGTTAATAGTCTGAATTTGTTTAAATATTAATTAATTTTTTAAAAAATTAATTTATTAATATATTTTATTTTTTTATATTATTAATTGTTAAGTTGTTGTTTTTTTACTCTTATTTTATTTTATTTATTTTATTTTTTAACTGAAATAAAATGAGAACCAATGCATTGGCAACTAGTGGTAATAAAACAATTTTTTATGTATTCTTTTATTTTGGTTAAAGTTTATTTATTTCAAGTAACAGAATTTTTTATTATGGTTTTAGTTTTAATTTTAATTATAGTTGTAGTTGTAGTCAACTATAATAACCCTACATTATAACATTAATGGCATATAAATGCACACTTTTCAAAGTAATTGTTGTAATTTGAATCAAAAAGGGTTTCACAGCCTTTGTAAGTTCCTCAAATAACATTTTATTTACTAGTTCTGTAGAAAACTTTCAATGTACTGGTGCTTTAAAGAAGCCAGAAACCAAAACACAGATTTGAAGAACCTGTAAAGAAACACCAAGAACTTTTAATCTTCAAAGAGCCTTATAGTTGGTTTTTGATGACATTTTTAAGCTAAAATACTGAAGCAATTATTTTTACAAAACCTGGCATAAAGTATTTTTTGCATATGACATGAGACCTAAATAAACCTCTGACTTCTTATAGAAATGTCCTGTTGTGATTGAAAGTTTCAGATTTACATGGTCAAAATGTACTATGTCTAAATTAAAAATGTTTTTTTTTTTGTAGCATTTTCAATTCATGATTTTGTACAGTGTGAGATGCTGTCATGTTTGGGTGTTATGCATGCATGCATAGCATATGCATATTCTCATGTGCACCTGTGCACATAAACAAACTTCAAACCAGACCAGAATATATCACCTCTCCTTGCTTTTCTTGCCATTCTTTATTAGACTGGTCTGTTAAACACTCTTGTATCGACTTCAAAGGTAAAAAATATTAAGAATTTGTGATTTTTCCAATGCTGACAAGATTCCCAATGGACTTGATTTACTTTAAATATAGTGCAAAAGAGAATAAATGAGTATATGGTGAAAATAACAATGCTTTAAAGCACACATTTCTCCTGTGTCTTCCCCGGTTTTGAAGTTGCTCAGTAGGCGCCTACAGCTGAAAGCGTGTCAGTCTGTGTTACAGGAGCTTTCCTGTAAGAAAGGAATATTTTAGGATAGTCTTTTTTCGTTTAGTGTCATTTGCAAGTCTAGTGGGGTGAGAGTGAGAGAGTTATCATTAGCATGGTGCTTCATTTGCATTTGTGGTCTTTTTTTTTTTTTTTTTTATGAAAGTGCCGTGTGCTTTGAAGATAATGCTCATAA